>JAFLJL010017532.1:0-22500 GCA_018398815.1 Conus ventricosus | reverse complement strand
GCGGAAGTAGTGTAACAGATTATATTGCTTGCACTCGCGGAGTGAAACAATGAGATGCTTGCAGCCCCGTCTTGTTTTCTTTATTTATTAATGATTAGCGTTAAAGGTGATAAAGGGAGGGAAACACAGGGCAACATTTATGTCAGATTATTTTGTATTATTCATACTGCTTCTGGCCGATGATGTGGCTTTAGTTTCTGAAACTACCATAGGGTTACAAACGCAGATAAACAGCCTTCAGTGTGTAGCCGCTGCTTTGCAGCTGAAGGTTAATTCAGATAAAAGTAACATAGTGGTGTTCATGAAAGGTGGTCACTTAGCTGCCAGAGAAATGTGGACATATAAAGGTACTGTGATGCCTGTTGTGAATGCGTACAAATATTTAGGAATTTATTTTTCAACAAAGCTTAGTTTTGCTTCTGCATGTCGCGACCTTACAAGCAGAGCAAAAAAACGCTTTATTATGTATTTTACAAAAGCTATTTAAGCTGAAGTGCAATTCTCACTCGTGCTTTTTAAGTTATTTTACTCACAGGTTCAACCAATTGCTTAGTATGGTGTAAAGTTATGGGGTGTTGACAATGTAGCAATCTATTGTGAAAAACTTCATTTGTTTGCCGTTAAAAGATTCTTGGGCGTTGAAATGCGAACACCTAATGACCTGGTGTATGGAGAAACGAATAGATATTCTACAGGGTCGAACTTTAATTAAGGACCACCCCGAAAAAATCCCCTTTTTTTAAATTGGCCAAAAATACAAGCAATGCATTTTTTCGAAGAATTCGACTGGGAAAGGTTTAAGGGGTTAACAGAGTATTCCGCAAAGCTTGCGAAAGCTGTCTTATTGTCACGTGCGGCATGCAGAGGGGGGGGGGGGGGGGGGGGGGGGGGGTGAAAGTTGCCGATTGTTGTCAAAATTGCTTGTTTTTTTAAGCAAGAGTGAACACTGCTTCAAACGGTTTTGCACTGAAATTCCAAATGCACGTGCAAAAACCAATGCATTGCAGAGCATTTTACTGACTGGAATGCCCTTAAAAGCAGCCCAACGTGCATAATTCTTCATAACACAAAAATGCCTCCAAGACGCAAGCTGTCTGATTTTGACCGGACCCGGGCGATTGTATGGCTGCAGGATCGAGTTGGCGTTCGAGAAGTGGCCAGAAGACTACAAGTGTCCCACACCGTCATCATTCGGCTGAGAGAACGTTTTCAAGCCACTGGAACTGTCAAAGAGAGACCCCGTCCAGACCAGCCAAAGAAGACCACTGCAAGAGATGGACAGGTTCATCCGCAGACATGCTCTTCGGACCAGGACCACCACCTCCAACACCATCAGGCGTCGGTCCAAGCTGCCACTAAACAGCAGTGTGTGATATGACCATACGGCGGCGCGTCAATGCTGCCAACCTTCGAGCAAGGAGCCCAGTCCAGAAACTAAAACTGACTGCGGCCCACCGGGCACGTCGCCTGGCCTGGTGCACAGCTCATCGAATATGGACTCGGGCTCAGTGACGGATGGTGCTTTTCACCGATGAGTCCAAGTTCCAGTTGAAGCCACGAGATGGACGCATTCGGGTGTGGCGGCGTCCCAAGGAGCAGCTGGCAGATGACGTCATCCAGGAGGTCGTCGCTTTTGGTGGTGGCTCTGTCATGGTAGGGGGGGGGGGGGGGGGGCATCAGCAGTCACCACAAGACTCTCCTGTACCATGTGGATGGCAACCTGAACGGCCAACGCTACCTGCAGGAGATTTTACGGCCTTTGGTTGTCCCAGCACTCCAGCAGATTGGGGCTCAGGCTGTGTTCATGGACGATAATGCCACCCCACATCGTTGTCGAGCCGTGAACACTTTTGTGGTGCAAGCTGGCATCACCAGGATGCCATGGCCGGCAAACAGCCCGGACATGAACTCTATTGAGAACGTCTGGGGCGAGCTTGGGAGGAGAGTTCAAGAAAATTACCCTGTTCCGGCAAATCGACAGGAGCTGCTGCACTGCCTGCAGCAGGAGTGAGCAAACCTCCCCCAGGCACTCATTACAAAAACAGTCAACACCATGAGGCAGCACTGTGTGAATTGTGTGGCAGCACGAGGGGGGCACACTCAGTTTTGATCAGACTGTAAAGAAACACTCTTTTTGTGAATGTCATTTTGGGGGATAGTCTCACTCAGGCTCCCCTGTCTAATCAGAAAGAATGACTTTTCGATGAAAGTGACAAAATGTTGTTCACTGATAATGAAATTAAACATTTATAAAGTTTCTGTCGTTTGTCGGTTTTTCTTTCTATGTTTTGTGAGACTGTGTATAAGTGGTCCTTAATTATCACTCGCCTATTGCTCCCGGAAGGGAAGCTACGTTGAGTATTGGCGCGCACAGCGTTGCAGGCAATTGGACGCTGGCGTTTGCAGGCAACGGATGTGCGAGCATGTGTAGGTAGCCTACATGAATGAATGATAACGTAAGTACAAGTGAATGAGACCAGTGTGCAAAGTACACAAGAACTTGAAGGTGAGTGGCAGCCCCTTTTTTCATTCACGAGTAGATCTTGGCAGCGTAAAAAGTGGTGTACGTTTATAATTGGATTGAATTAATTGGGTATAATAGCTTCTCTGAGAGAAGCTTAAAAATAATTATTTTTTTTTTAAAACGCCTGTGTTGCATGCATCATATGACCATACAGTTTGGAGTATAGTTCATAACTTTCGCCTGTGTGCGGCTGTACCTTAATTCGCCTGTGTGCGATATACAATTATCCTGTTCGCCTGTGTGCGATATACAATTATCCTGTTCGCCTGTGTGCGATATACAATTATCCTGTTCACCTGTGTGCGATATACAATTATCCTGTTCGCCTGTGTGCGATATACAATTATCCTGTTCGCCTGTGTGCGATATACAATTATCCTGTTCGCCTGTGTGCGATATACAATTATCCTGTTCGCCTGTGTGCGATATACAACTCTCCTGTTCGCCTGTGTGCGATTTGGCAGTACCATTCCGCCTGCGTGCGGTACATGAGATATAACCCTAGCTAAGCATGGCAGTCATTCAGGGGCACAGGACCAAGTGGTCGCAACTATAGATAAGGAAGATAAAGTCGAGAGGCTTGATGCTCGCATCAGTCAAATGGATGACAGTTTTTCTAGACTGGAAGAGGCTATTCACAAGCTGTTGACCGCCAAAACTTCGGACAAAGACTGGATCATATCCCAGGCACCGCGTGGCACTAAGAGACGGCGCGTTTTCTCTCTCTGATGAGGAGGGAGAAGAAACTTGGTGATGGTCCGACCGTGGCGAGTACAGGCGCACGAAAGGTGAACAACCGGTTAAGAAAACTGCTAATGCCACTCTGAGCAATGAGGACTCCGAGTCATCGTCAGATGGAGAAATCTATGATGATGCTGTGGATACTATTTCCCTTGATTGTCAAGATGATGACTTGTTAAAGGAGATAGAACAAGACTTGGACAATAAAGAGAAAACAGCTGACAAAGTGGCTGACTCAATGGCTGAGATCATTAATAAAAGATTTGCACAGGGCTTTCTGAAACAAAATTTAAAGAAAGGCTTGATAAATACCAACGCCCAGACAACTGCCCCAAGCTTCAGGTGCCCAAGTGAATACAGAAATCTGGAAGGATTTGCCAGCCACTGTCAAACAAGCTGATGTTAAGATGGCTTCAGTGCAGAGAGCCATTGTCAAAGCCACAGCAGCACTGGCACAGAGCACGCAGGCTATACTCAAAGCATATAGCAAGAAAAAGTTGACTGATGCAGACATCAAAGCCTCTGTCACTGATCAGAACGCTGATGCTCTGGCCTTGTTGGGTCATGCATGTCATGAGCTGTCAGTAAAACGCAGACAGGTCCTGCACCCCCATCTCCCCAGACAGCTGACAGGATTGTGCAGTGAGAGTGTTCCCATTACTGGTCAGCTCTTTGGAGACAATCTGACTGCTTCCATCAAGGAGATCAAAGAGCTGGACAGACTGTCACATGGTGCAGGCCCAAGTCGCTATGACAAACAGACAACGTAACAGACCATGGCAGAAAGCCAACAACAAAGAAAAACGTCCGTTTTTAGGCCAGAGACAGCAACACTACGGCCATCAAAAGAAGTTCCAGGGGAACAGAAATGCAAGACAGTTCTCCCAGAAGAAAGCCTAGAGTCTGTGTCACTCTTGGATGGCCAGGTGAGACACACTATCCCTCCTCATCTGCTGGATGAAATGAGACAGGAGGCTTTACTTTTTCAAGGTGGCAGGCTTACACAATATGTTGATAGATGGAAAAAAATTGACAAAAGACCCTGAAATTTTAGAAACAGTACAAGGCGTGAGCCTTCAATTTGATTGTGATATTGGCCAAATCAGACAGGATTACACTTTCCAGCCTGAGTTAAAAAGCATCAGAAAAGAAAGTTATTGACAAAGAAATACAGAAACTTAGCCAAAAAGGTGTGATTTCAAAGTGTCAGGCTGAAGCAGAGCAGTTGTGTCACCAGTTTTTGTTCTTCCGAAGAAAGATGGAACTCCTAGAATAATTCTGAACTTAAAGAAACTAAACGAAGATATCGTTTATTATCACTTCAAAATGGAAACCTTGCATACTGCTCTAAAACTAGTGACTCCAAACTGCTGCATGGCTTCAATTGACTTGAAGGATGCATACTACTCAGTATCAGTCAAAGAGGAACACAGAAGATTTCTCAGATTTGAGTGGGATGGCCAGCTTTGGCAGTTAACTGTCTGCCTAATGGGCTGGCACTTCCACCACGTAAATTCACCAAGCTGTTAAAACCTGTGTTTGCCACCTTGAGAGGGGAAGGTCATCTTCCCTCAGTATTTTTGGATGATTCACTTTTGTTTGCAGAGACGAGAATGTCATGCGCCTCTAATGTATTTAACACAGTGAAACTTCTAAGGTCTCTGGGATTTATCATCCATCCCCAAAAATCAGTACTAGAACCCACTCGTCGCATTCAGTATCTGGGAGTCATCATTGACTCTGAGTCAATGACAGTAACTTTAACACCTGAGAGAGTAGCAGACATGGTTTCGATTTGCCTGTCAGCTGTCAAGAAAGATACAGTGGGTATCAGGGATGTGGCAAGAGTGATTGGGAAGATAGTGGCTTCCTTTCCAGCGGTGATGTATGGGCCACTTCATTATAGACAGCTGGAGAAAGAGAAAAAGACAGCACTGTTGCTGAATGCAGGGAATTTTGACAGACACATGACATTGTCGCCTCTTGCCAAAAGAGAACTAAATTGGTGGCTCAACAACATTGAGACTGCTTATAATGTTATTAACCAAACAGAGCCTGATGTCACCCTGAACTCGGATGCATCAAAAACTGGATGGGGTTGTGCATGTGAACAGTCAAAATCTGGGGGAGAATGGCTGCCAGAAGAAAAAGATTTTCACATCAACTATCTGGAACTTAAGGCAGCATTTTTTGCTTTAAAATGTTTCCTAAATCAGGTTTATGGGGGACATGTCCGTAATCATGATAGACAACACAACTGCTGTTGCATGTATTAATCATATGGGAACAAGTCATTCCGATTCATGTAATTTGATGACACAGATGATATGGAACTGGTGCATTGACAATCATGTATGGTTGAGTGCTGCTTATATTCCAGGTAAGGAAAAACAGCAGCAGATGAGGATCAAGGAAAATAAACCTGGATGCAGAATGGAAGCTGAACAGAGAAGAGCTTCACAAAGCATTGATACAACTGCATATGAATCCTGACATTGATCTCTTTGCCTCAAGGTTGAACAACCAAATGCAGCGCTATGTTTCTTACAGACCTGACCCAAGCGCCTATGCAGTAGATGCATTTTCTCTCCCTTGGAGTAACCTTCAATTTTATGCCTTCCCCCCTTTTAGCACGATCACGGCAGTGTTGGGGAAGGTGAAGAGAGAGCGAGCGATGGGGGTAGGTGGTGGTGCCCCGCTGGCCAACTCAAATCTGGTGGCCTCTGCTGACACAGCTGCTGACACAAGACGCAGACCTGTGCACCCCCCGTATTTCTCCGTATTTAGTACGGATTTAAGCTGGGGATACGGAAATACTGATAGTGCGCTCAAAATACGGATTTACTCGTCACCGAAATACGGTATCGGCTGACGATCTCCGCCGCAAAAAATTGACAGTTTGCACAGTCACCTTAGCGGTGAAACTAAGGGACATAATCAGGCGCGGAGAATGCAATTCCGTTGTCAGGTGAACGAAAGTTTTTTGCGAAGTCGTTGGTCTCGCCTGCGTTAGATAATAATAATATCATATGAGCAGACTATACATTGAGGGCAAACGAAGTTATCTTGTGTACATTTACATTGGCAATGTCACTCGACTCTGTCATGAAATGCGCAACTGCGGCCTAGCTCCGTATCTGGTACCGCGTGCGTTCAAACATGGCGGATGACGAAGCGTCTACAAGTGTTGGTGGAGATTGTTGCTGCGGCAAACGGCGTAGAGATGACAGTTCACCGGCAGTCTGTGGTTCGGGGGAAAAAAAAAGAGTTCAGCTGTTCAAGCCAGCGTATGCAAATAAGTGACTTGCTGTGAACATAATAGACTTGTACCAAAACACTTTTTTTTAAAGTAGTAGTAGTAGTAGTAAGGGGACAGGCTGATAAACGTAGCCTAGGCCTCGCGGCCTTTCTTGAATCCCCATCCATGCATTGTTTAGTATTCTGAATTGGTTTGTTGCATATGCGCATATTGGTTTGTTAATCAAATTCAAATAACAATTTAGTGAATTTATGATCTGCATCAAGGAGATTTTTAAATGAGTTAGTAGATTGTGCAAACTTGATGTTAGTTGGTAGATCATTCCAAAGATGTGTTACTCTCTTTCCAAAAACCATTTTACGTTTATTAGTCTGACAGTGTTCAATGAAGATTTTCCCATCTGGCTTCCTTGTAACACTATCAGTATATAATTTGAAGAAATCCTCTATTTGTACATCCACCATATCATTAAATATTTTATATACTTCGATCAGATCACCGCGGATACGTCTACCTTTTAAGGAGTGTAAGTTTAAGTATCTTAGCCGTTGTTCATAATCCATATTTTTGCATTTCCCGTAGTAGCTTTGTAGCCCTTCTTTGTACCTTCTCTACTGCCTTTGACTGCCTTTTGAGTAAGGGATACCATATGATTTTTCCATATTCTAAGTGCGGCCGTACTTCTTTTCACTTTGTTTTATATGTGTCTTGGAAACATTCAGAATACTGAAAGCTCACCCAAAATACTGAAAATCATTTGCTTGGATACTGGGATGTCTTGCTGGGGGTGCACAGGTCTGAAGACCCAGTACTGCTACCAACACGAGACACCATCCTCTCCCTCCCCATGCAGCAAGGGAGAACCCACCCCCTTCTTCCCCGCCTTCAACTGATGGTATGCAAAGTATCAGGGAGCGGTAGCCTACCAGAGGGAAGGCTGTTCCAACCAGGCAGCAGCGCTAATCGTCAGTTCTTGGCGCCCCCACACACGCGCAGTGTACAACACCTATATTGCCAAGTGGAAGCAGTACGCAGCAAAGAATAGTATCCCACATGATGTGCCGGACATTGTGCAGGCAGCAAACTTTCTTGCCGAACTTTTTAGTGCTGGACCAAGCCACAGTGCTATAAACTCGGCGCGCTGCGCTTTGTCCGCTTATCTGCCATTAGTGAATGGATTTTCAGTGGGCAGTCATCCAGTTATTTGCAAACTTGTGAAAGGAGCATTTGAACATAGGCCTTCCTTACCCAAATATAAGGACACATTGGGATGTAAATACTGTACTTAGTTATTTAGATTGCTTATCTCCATCAATCAGTTGACTTTGAAGACTGACTTTGAAAACTTGCATGTTGTTAGCTTTAGTTACAGGACAAAGAGGTCATGCTTTATACTCTTTGAAAACAAGTGATGTAAAGATGTTTGATTGTAAATGTGTGTTACAATTTTCATGTGCATTGAAAACAACAAAGCCAGGGAAACATACAGAACCAGCAGAGATTAGGGCATTTGCAAAGAATGAAAATCTGTGTCCAGTGAGACACTTGAAGCAGTATATTGACACAACTAAGGATCTCAGAGGCAGTCACCAACAGCAGTTATTCATCAGTCACACCAAACCTCACGCACCTGTGGGTAAGCAGACATTCGCGCGATGGGTGAAAGAGATGCTAGCGCGCTCAGGCATTGACACTAACCAGTACACAGCACACTCCACCAGGGCTGCAAGCTGCAGTGCAGCCACCCAGGCTGGAGTTTCATTGAAAACAATATTGAAAGCAGCGGGCTGGACAAATGAAAAGACATTCTGTAAATACTATAAGAGACAGAACAGTGCCAGTTTCAGCCAGAAGGTACTTGATGGCTATGTGAACAGTAAATGAAAATGATGAAGGATCTTGTAAATAAATGTGTGTGGCATTACATGTCTGGCCTATGATGTTTATATTGGCCACTATCCTTACTTTCTCTAAAGTCTCAACGTAGCTTCCCTTCCGGGAGCAATAGGCGAGTGATAATTAGAAAATTAAACTAGACCTACGCTAGGAGGTTGCAGTTTAATTGAAATTATTACGAGCCTATTGTGGAGGAAGGAGAAGTTACGTCCCTCCCAATTAGTGTTCGTAGTAATAATCAATTTTACTGTCCCTCCCTAAAGGCGTAAGTCTAGTGGCCATACAGCTCTGAAATTTGCCTGCAACGCTGTGCGCGCCAATACTCAACGTAACTTCTCCTTCCTCCACAATAGGCTCGTAATGATTTCAATTAAACTGCAACCTCCTAGCGTAGGTCTAGTTTAATTTTCTAATTAAAGTTCGACCCTGTATTTACATGAACTCAGCTATAAAATGTATCAGGTTTTGGTTAAAATTAACGAGAATGGACGGCTGTAGATTACATTATAAGGCCTACAAAATGGTTCTTGATTTAGATATACGTGGAAAGAAAAATTTGGCCTCAAATATTCGCTGTAAATTGTATATGTTTGGATTTGGATATGTATGGCTAAATCAAGGCGTGGAAGGAATTAACGAGTTTTTGAAAAGTTTTAAGGATAGGCTGATTTCGTGCAGATGACAAGATTGGAATTTCCGTATTAGTAATAGTGATATGATAGGTTTAACGTTTACAGAACCTTTTGTACTGTTCCTGATGTTTGTGACGTCAACGTAAATTATGACGTCAACTTGAAATGACATAGGTAACTACATGACGAAAATAATAATAGGAGACAAGAGAAGGGAGCAAGAACTAACGGCCGAGGATTTGGTGTCCAGCCTAATTTATTTGTTTAATCATCGTTTTTCTCCGTAGTGTTACTATGTGGAGAGGCTGACTTTCAAGTCAGTAGTGCATCGATGTTCACTGTGTATGTGGGATACTTTTGATGACGGTACCAGCGGAATATGTAGCAGGAAATGTATTTGTTATAAAAATGTTATGAATGCTGTGTCGCCGAGAGTGACTTAAAACTCCTGTAAAGTGTAAGAATATTTATGTGCTTTAATTATACCACCGCATGTGTGACGGTGGGCTGAATTTATTGATGTGAACACTGTAGTATCAATACACGGAGAAGTTAATATTTGTTTTAGATCAAAAGTACGTCGAATCGAAGTTTATTGTGTTCTATGGGACTTTGGTGAAATTGTGTTCTCCGAGGATTCAATATTGATTATTGTGCCTTGTGAATCTGCAGTTCTTCTATGGTTTACTGTGCTTAATGAATCTGCGATTCTTCTTCTGTGGATTACTGTGCTTTATGAATCTGCGATTCTTCTTCTGTGGATTACTGTGCTTTGTGAATCTGCAGTTCTTCTATGGTTTACTGTGCTTTATGAATCTGCGGTTCTTCTGCTATGGGTTACTGTGCTTTGTGAATTTGCGGTTCTTCTTCTGATAGTTCGACGTAATATATTGTGCTTGCTGTGTTGAGACCCTGTTTCTTCTTCATCGCTTGTGTTTTGTGAACGGCTGTGTTTACCGTGTGGGGACCTTGGTTATCCTTCTTCGTCTTATTTTAATGCTGTAGACTGTGGCGTGGGTACTGTGGAACTGAATGCGTTGATTGTATATGTGAGACACTGTGGACGGCACCGGCGAGATTTGTGAGTGATATCACGATATGTAATATGATATCTTGATCTATATGCTGTGTAGTGACATGTATTAATTTGTACCAATTCACATGAATGTATGTTTTGATGGTTCAGGCAGCATAATTATAAAGAAAAGAAATCTAACTCGTGTGTTGCCTGGCTGTCCATGTACGTATGGTGTGGGTGTGTGTAGGGAATAATTATTACACGCATCCAAACTTTTGAGAGCGAGAGTCAGACAACAAAATACGCACCGCACACCATCCGTAACAATGTTAAAACGTATTTATTAATTAATTTAGACAAGCATTTTAAAAAGATACACATTGACAAGATTTAGACTTGGAATTTCTGAAATCGCAGTACATCGTTACCGTTATAGAACACATAGTGAAGGTAAATTAATATGTCCACTTTGTCTAAAAGAGAAAGAAAATGAGATACATTTTGTTTTATGTTGTCCAGTTTGTATGACCTAAGAGCACAGTACATTCCACTGAAGTATTACAAAGTGCCAAGTCAGTTTAAATTTACATTGCTTATGGCAAGTACGCACGAAAAAACAGTCAGGAACCTGTTAATCTATCTTTACAAAGCCTTTAAGTTGCGTTCTATTCTCACTTCTTAAATTTACTGTCAAGTAAGTGTTGGATGATTTCACTGTTCATAATGTTTGTTTGAAAATGTTTGTATATATGTACCCCATCTATGACGGGCAATGGCCTATACATGATTAAACTTCCATATCCGTATTCCGTCTCTCTCTCTTCTCCTCTCTCTTCTCTCTCTCTCTCCTCTTCTCTCTCTCTCCTCTCTCTCTCTCTCTCTCTCTCTCTCTCTCTCCTTCTCTCTCACACACACACACACACACACACACACACAACTATATTAGTGGTGTATACTACGTTAGCTAGGCACTCAAAACCTAAGCAGCGTGTTAGATGACGTGTAGGTCTCGTCAATGGACCCCGCGTCGGAACTTTTCCCTCGTTCATTCTTCACGTGATTAGCTTCTTTAGCCGTAATCCTGCGCACAGTGGTCCGGTGGCTGTTGACGTGAGATGCAGGGTTTGGGAACGAATCCTCACTCCAGTCCCTGCACTACTCCCCACCCAGTCCCTGCACTACTCCTCACATCAGTCCTTATACTAGTCCTCACACTAGTCCTCACATCAGTCCTTATACTAGTCCTCACACTAGCCTTATACTAGTCCTCACACTAGTCCTCACATCAGTCCTTATACTAGTCCTCACACTAGTCCTCACATCAGTCCTTATACTAGTCCTCACACTAGCCTTATACTAGTCCTCACACTAGTCCTCACATCAGTCCTTATACTAGTCCTCAGACTAGTCCTCACATCAGTCCTTATACTAGTCCTCACACTAGCCTTATACTAGTCCTCAACTAGTCCTCACATCAGTCCTTATACTAGTCCTCACACTAATCCTCACATCAGTCCTAATACTAGTCCTCACACTAGCCTTATACTAGACCTCACATCAGTCCTTATACTAGTCCTCACACTAGCCTTATACTAGTCCTCACACTAGTCCTCACACTAGTCCTCACACTACTCCTTATACTAGTCCTCACCCTATTCCTTACACTAGTCCTCACACTACTCCTTATAATAGTCCTCCCACTAGTCCTTATACTACTCCTCACACTAGTCCTCACACTAGTCCTTATACTAGTCCTCACACTAGTCCTTATACTAGTCCTCACATTAGTCCTTATACTAGTTCTCACACTAGTCCTTATACTACTCCTCACACAAGTCCTCACACTAGTACTTATACCCGTTCTCACACTAGTCCTTATACTAGTCCTCATACTAGTCCTCACAGTAGTCCTTATACTAGTCCTCACACTAGTCCTTATACTACTTCCTCTCACTAGTCCTCACAACAGTCCTTATACCAGTTCTCACATTAGTCCTTATACTAGTCCTCACATAAGTCCTCACGCTAGTCCTTATAATACTCCTCACACTAGCCCTTATACTAGTCCTCACATTATTCCTTATACTATCTCACATTAGTCCTTATACTAGTCCTCACACTAGTCCTCACATTATTCCTTGTACTTCTCCTCACATTAGTCCTTATACTAGTCCTTATACAAGTCCTCACACTAGTCCTTAAACTACTCCTCAAACTAGTCCTCACACTAGTCCTTATACTACGCCTCACATTAGTCCTCATATTACTCCTTATACTAGTCCTCACATAAGTCCTTAAACTAGTCCTCACATAGTCCTTATACTACGACACACATTAGTCCTCATATTACTCCTTATACTAGTCCTCACATTAGTCCTTAAACTAGTCCTCACACTAGTCCTTATACTACGCCTCACATTAGTCCTCATATTACTCCTTATACTATGTCCTCACATTAGTCCTGAAACTAGTCCTCACACTAGTCCTTATACTAGTCCTCACAACAGTCCGCACACTAGTCCTTATACTACGCCTCACATTTAGTCATCACACTAGTCCTTACACTAGTCCTCACACTAGTCCTTATACTAGTCCTCAAACTAGTCCTTATAACTAGTCCTCACACTAGTCCTTACACTAGTCCTCACATCAGTCCTTATACTACTCCTCACATCAGTCCTTATACTAGTCCTCACATTAGTCCTTTATACTAGTCCTCACTTTGGTCCTTATACTAGTCCTCACATTAGTCCTTACACTAGTTCTCACATTGTCCTTATAGTAGTCCTCACACTAGTCCTTATAGTAGTCCTCACATTGGTCCTTATACTAGTCCTCACACTAGTCCTTACACTAGTCGTCACATCAGTCCTTATACTAGTCCTCACATTAGTCCTTATAGTAGTCCTCACATTGGTCCTTATACTAGTCCTCACATTAGTCTTTACACTAGTCCTTACATTGGTCCTTATACTAGTCCTCACATTAGTACTTACACTGGTCCTACATTAGTCCTTATACTAGTCCTCACATTAGTCCTTACACTAGTCCTCACATTAGTCCTTATACTTGTCCCCACATTAGTCCTTACACTAGTCCTCACATTAGTCCTTATACTAGTCCTCACATTAGTCCTCACATTAGTCCTTATACTAGTCCTCACATTAGTCCTTATACTAGTCCTCACATTGGTCTTATACTAGTCCTCACATCAGTCCTTATACTAGTCCTCACATTAGTCCTTATAGTAGTCCTCACATTGATCCTTATACTAGTCCTCACATTAGTCTTTACACTAAGCCCTCACATTGGTCCTTATACTAGTCCTCACATTAGTCCTTACACTAGTCCTCACATTAGTCCTTATACTGGTACTCACATTAGTCCTTATACTTGTCCTCACATCAGTCCTTATACTTGTCCTCACATTAGTCCTTATACTAGTCCTCACACTAGTCCTTATACTAGTCCCCACACTATCCTTTTTAATACCCCCACACTAGCCCTTATACTTTTTCCTCATTTTTAGCCCTTTTTATACTGGTCCTCACATTAGCCCTTTTTATACTAGTCCCCACACTAGTCCTTAACTAGTCCCCACATTTGTCCTTATACAGTCCCCACACTAGCCCCTTATACTAGTCCTAAACACTAGCCCTTAAAACTAGTTCCCTAATTAGTCCTTTTTCTACCCCTCCCCACTAGTCCTTGCATTTAGCCCTCACACGGTCCTTATACTAGCCCTCCATTAGTCCTTATACTTGCCCTCACTTCAGTTTTTTATACTAGCCCTCACTTTAGCCCTTAAAAATAGTCCTCACACAAGCCCTTAAACGGCCCTCCCCACTAGCCTTTTAATACTATTTCCTTTCACACTGTCCTTTTAACTTGCCCTCACATCAGCCCCTTATACTTGTCCTCCATTATTTCCTTAAAATAGCTCACTTTAGTCCTTAACAAGTCCTCACATTTATCCTTATACTAGCCCCTCACACAAATCCTTTTACTAGTCATCCCTTAGTCCTTATATAGTCCCCACATTTGTCCTTAAAACTAGCCCTCAATTAGCCCTTTTACTAGCCCCTCACACTAGCCCTTCCCCTAGTCCTCACTTTAGTCCTTACATTTTCCCTCACACAACCCTTTATACTAGTTCTCACTTTAATCCTTCCCTAGCCCAAACCCTTAGTCCACCTAGCCCTTCAAAATCCCCCTTATACTAGCCCTCACTTTAGCCCCTTATACTATTTCCTTATATTTTATCCCACACTACCCCCTTAACTAGTCCTCACTTTTTTGTCCTTAAACTATCCTCACACTAGTCCTTATACTAGTCCTCACATTATTCTTTTTTACAAGTACTACACTATTTCCTTATACTAACCCCTCACATTTGTCCTTACATATTTCCCAAAACACTAGTCCTTTATATTTCCTCCTTTAGCCTTTAATACTGCCCCTCCATAGTCCTTAATTTAGTCCCACATTAGCCCTTTTATACTAGTCCTCAAAAAAAATTTCCTTTTTTACAGCCCTCACACTAGTCCTTACACTATCCCCCATTACTCCTTATACCAGCCCTTCCCCATTCTTTTCCCATACAAAGTAAAATTACTTTAAAACCTGTTTGTTTATGACTAAAAGAAAAACAGGCCTTTTCCCTTTAGTTAATCGTTTCTAAGCCATGTGCGTTGTTGGAGGGGAAATTTTCAAGGGACAGTACTTTTTTGGGTTATGGAAATTACGGGACATGTACTGTTTTTGGGAAAGGGACTTCACTGGAAAAAGCACTGTTTTTGGGTATGGACTTCACGGGACATTTACTGTTGTTGTATGGACTTCACTGGACATGCACTGTTGGGGTATGGACTTCAGTAAACATGTACTGATTTTGGGAAGGGATTTTTTCACAGACATGTACTGTTTTTGGGAAATGGATTTCACTGGAATTTTTACTGTTGTTGGAATGGATTTCATACAGGGGGTATGTTGTTAAAAGTGGATTCCCACGGGACATGTCCGGTTTTCGTTTTGGGCTTCACTGGCCCTTTTACGTTTTTGGGAATTTTGGATTTCCCCCACTGGACATTACTGTTTTTGGGAAAGTGGATTTCCCACCGACTTACTGTTTTTGGTATGGACTTCACTGGAAAAGTACTTTTTTGGCATGTACTTCAGGGGACATGCACTTTTTTTGGGCCCGGGGGACTTTTCTAAAAGACCTTAGTTTCCGGTGGGGATAAAAAATTTTCTTCAGGCCATGGTTTTGTATTTTGTCTTCCCACCCTTTTTTTTCCCCCGGGGAAAGTTGTCCCTGCTCCCGCTCTTTCCCCCTTCGCTTATTAGTATCCAAAAAACCCCACATTAGGCGTTACAGTCCCTTTCCCAAACTTCCTCAGGGCCCTAGAGAGGCACAGTTTTCATGAACTACCCCCTCACCCAGCCTACATCCTCAATAAAACTGCAAGGGAAAACCCCATTTCCCCAAGGATCCTTCACTAAAAGAGGGGATGCACGGGGCGCACCCCAAAAACCCACAGCCCTTTTCCCCCCGGGCTTTCCTTCACGGATGGAGAGGAAGACATGAACACCCCCCGTCTTTTTCCCCGGGCATCCTTCCTGAGGGGAAGGGGAAAGACATAAAACAAAAACAGTCCTTTTCCCCGGCTTCCTTCACGATGGCCCAGGAAGCATAGAACACAAAGTCCTTTCCCCCGGCTTTCTTCTTTGGGGATGGCCCGGAAAACCCATAAACACAACAGCCCCTTTCCCAGCATCCTTCACTGATGGTCGGAAGACAAAAAAACTCAACATTCCTTTTCCCCCGAAACCTTCACTGAGGGCCCGGGAAGACATAAAATTTCAACAGCCTTTTCCCCGGCTTTTCTTCATTGTGGTAGGAAAAGAATAGAACCCAACGCCCTCTTCCCACACCCTTTCATGTTGGCTAGGAAGACTAAAAACCAAAAAGTCCTCTTCCCGCATCCTTCACTGATGGTCGGGAAGACAAAAAACAAAAACCGCCCCTTTGCCCCCTTTTTCACTGAGGAGGGGAAAAGCCCAATAAAAACAAAACAGTCCTTTTCCCCGGCATCCTTCCTGATGGTCGGGAAAGGGACATAGAAACACAACAGTCCTTTTCCCCAAACATCCTTCGCTGGGGGGAAAGGGGAAAGACATAGAACAAAAAACATTTTTTTCCCAGAAACCCCTTTCATTTGTAAAAGGGGGAAGACATAGAACAAAACAGCCTTTTCCCCAGCCCCTTCACTGATGGTCAGGAAGACATAGAAAAAACCCGCCCTTTTTTCCCACATCCTTCACTGATGGTCGGAAGAAAAAGAACACAAAAAGCCCCTTTTCCCAGCATCCTTCACTGAGGGTTCGGAAAGCCATAGAACCCAACAGCCTCTTCCCCTTTCCTTCACGGGAGGGGGCCCAAAAAGGGAATTTAGAAACACAACATTCTTCCCGGAATCCTTCACGGGATAGAGGGGAAAGGAATAAACACAACAGCCCTTTTTGCCCCCCTTGGGTTCACTGTGGAGGGGGAAAGACATAGAACACAACAGCCCCTCCCCGGCATCCTTCACTGATGGCGGGAAAGACTTGGGAACACAACGTCCCTTCCCCATTTTTTTTTGATGGTCAGGAAGAATGAACACAAAAGTCCTTTTCCCCACACCCTTCACTGATGGTCGGGGACCACATAGAACTCAACAGCCCTCTTCCCGGCATCCTTCCCTGATGGTCGGAAGAATAGAACTCAAAGTCCTTTTCCGGATTCTTCTTTTGTTGGTCAGAAGACATGGGAAACAAAAACAGCCCCTTTTCCCACATCCTTCACTGACGGTCAGGAAGACATAGAAACTCAAAAACCCCCTTCCCGGCACCCTTTTCACTGATGGTCGGGAAGCCCTAGAACACAACACCCCCCTTCCCGGGGCCATCCTTCACGGGACGGTCAGGAAGACATAAAACTCAACAGCCCCTTTTCCCGGGCATTTTTATTGAGGGTTTTGGAAGCTTTGAACACAACACCCCCTCTTCCCAGCACCTTCACTGAGGCCCTGGAAGACTTTAGAATCAACAGTCCTTTTCCCCCGGCATCCTTCACTGTGGTCGGGAAAGACTAAAACGAACAGCCCTTTTCCCCAGCACCCTTTCACTGATGGCAGGAAAAAGAACACAACAGCCCTTTCTTCCCGGCTCCTTCACTGATGGAGAGGAAGCCCATAAAAAACCCCAACAGTCCTCTTCCCAGCACCTTTCCGTGATGGAGGGAAGAATAAAAAACAGAACAGTCCTTTTCCCCAGCTCCTTCCCTATAGAGGGGAAGACATGAACAAAAACCGGCCCTTTTCCCCCCCCAGCATCCTTCACGAGGGTCGGGGGAAGACAAAGAACCCCAAATCCTCTTCCCAGCATCCTTCATGATGGTCAGGAAACATAGAACAAAAAAGCTTCTTCCCAGCATCCTTAAATGATGGTCAGGAAGACATAAAACACAACAGTCCTCTTCCCAGCACCTTCACTGAGGGCCCGGGAAAGGCATAGAACTCAACAGTCCTTTTCCCGGGCACCCTTTTCCAAGTGGTAAAGGAAAAGACATAGAACCCCAACAGTCCTTTTCCCCGGGAAATCCTTCATGACGGTCAGGAAGACATAGAACTCAACGGGTCCTTTTCCCCGGGCTTCCCTTCATTGTGGTTGGAAAAGGACTTAGAACACAAAAAGTCCTCTTCCCAGCATCCTTCCCCTGATGGTCGGGAAAGAAAATAAAAACTCAACAGTCCTTTTTCCCGGCATCCTTCACTGAGGGTCAGGAAGACATAGAACGAACAGCCCCTTTTCCCCAGCACCCCTTCACTGATGGCAGGAAGAAATAGAACACAACACCTTTTCCCCGGCACCTTTCACGATGGAGGGGAAAGGACATAGAAACAACAGCCCCTTTTCCCCAGATCGTTCGCTGATGGAGAGGAAGACATAAAAAAGAACAGTCCCCCTTCCCCAAATCCTTCACTGACAGGGGGGAAGACATGAACACAACAGTCCTTTTCCCCAGCATCCTTCATGATGGTAAAGGAAAGGGAATTAAAAACACAACAGTCCTTTTCCCCAGAACATTCATTGTGGTCAAAAAAGGACATAGAACACAAAGTCCCCCCCCCAGCATCCTTCACTGATGGTCGGGAAAGGGACATAGAACACAACAGTCCTCCCCCGGCTTTCCTTCATGATAGAAGGAAGACATAAAACCAACAGTCCTTTTTGCCCCCCTTGTTCCGATGGAGAAACCCAATAGAACAAAAAACAGTCCTCTTCCCGGCCCCTTCCCATGATGGTCGGGAAAAGCCCAAGAACCCCAACGTCCTTTTTCCCCACATCCTTCACTGATGGTCGGGCCCACATAGAACTAAACAGTCCTTTCCCGGCACCCTTCCCTGATGGTAGGAAAAACATAAACTAAACCCAGCCCCTCTTCCCGGCATTCTTCATTGATGGTCGGGAAGCATGGGAACAAAAAACATCCTCTTCCCGCACCTTTCACGAGGGCCAAAAGGAACATGAACTAAAACAGTCCTTTCCCCGGCATCCTTCATGATGGAAAAAAGGGACATAGAACAAAAACAGTCCTTTTCCCCCGGCACCCCTTCATGATAGAGGGGAAGACTAGAACAAAAACACCCTTTTGCCCCCTTTGGGTTCATGTTTGGGGGAAGACATAAAACCCAAAACCCACCCCTTTCCAGCATCCTTTCACTGAGGGTCAGGAAACAAGAACAAAACATTTCCTTTTCCCGGCTTTCCCTTCTTTGGGAGGGTTTCAGAAGACATAGAAACAACAGTTCTTTCCCCCGACCCCCTTCCTGATGGTCAGGACCACATAGAACTCAACAGTCCTTTTTTCCGGCACCCTTTCCCTGATGGTCAGGAAGACATAAAAATTTAAACGTCCTCTTCCCGGCATTTTTCTTTGATGGCAGGAAGAAATAGAAAACAACAGTCCTCTTCCCCCAGAAACCCTTAAACTGATGGCCAAAAAGAATGGGGAACTCAACATTTCCTTTCCCCCGGCACCCTTTCACGATGGTCGGGAAGACATAGAACAACACCCTCTTGGGGGCATCTTCACTGACGGTCAGGAAGACATAAAACCCAAACGGTCCTCTTCCCGGCTTTCTTCTTTGATGGTTAGGAAGACTTTAAAACAAAACGGTCTCTTCCCAGCTCCTTCCCCTGAGGGTCGGGAAAAATAGAACCCCAAACTTTTTCCCCGGCATCCTTCATTTGATGGTCGGGGAAACAAAAAGGAAAAAAAAAAAAACCCAGCCCCTTCCCAGCATCCTTCACTGAGGTCGGGAAAGGGACTAGAAACACAACAGTCCTTTTCCCGGCACCCTTCCCTGATGGAGAGGAAGACATAGAACCAACGGGTCCTTTTCCCCAGATCCTTCTTTGATGGAGAGGAAGAAAATAGAACAGAACAGTCCTCCCCCAGCATCCTTAACGATAGAGGGGAAGACATAAAACACAACTTTTCCTTTTCCCGGCATCCTTCACTGTTTGGGTCGGGAAAGGGACATAGAACACAACGCCCTCTTCCAGCACCCTTTTCACTGTTTGGTCGGGAAAAGACAAAAAACCCAAAAAGCCCTTTTCCCCAGCACCCTTTTCACTGAGGGTTTCAGGAAGATTTAGAACAAAACAGCCCCTTTTCCCCACATCCTTCACTGAGGGCCCAGGAAGACATAAAAACTAAACAGCCCCTTTTCCCCCCGGACCCTTTCACTGATGGTCGGGAAAGGGACATAGAACAAAAACAGTCCTTTTCCCCGGGCATCCTTCACTGAGGGCGGAAAAGAATAAAACTCCACATTTCCTCTTCCCGGCATTTTTCATTGATGGTTGGGAAAGACTTTAAAAACACAAAAGTCCTCTTCCCAGCACCCTTCCCAACTGATGGTGGGGAAGCTAAAAAACTCAACATTTTCCTTTTTTCCCGGCACCCTTCCTGAGGCCCGGGAAAGCTTTAAAAACGGGAAAACATTCCTCTTCCCAGCAACCTTCACTGATGGTCGGGAAAAGGAATTTGAACACAACAGTCCCCCTTTCCCGGCATCCTTCACTGATGGAAGGAAGACATAGAACACAACATTCTTTTCCCCAGCACCCTTCGCTAAGGGAGGGAAAGACATAAAAACGAACGCCTTTCCCCAGCATCCTTCACGATAGGGGGGAAGACAAAAGAAAACAACATTTCCTCTTCCCACATCCTTCAAAAGGGTCAGGAAGACATAGAACACAACAGTCCTTTTCCCGGGCATCCTTCACTGTTTGGTTTAGGAAGACAAAAAACCAATTCCTTTTCCCCCGGCATCCTTCACTGGGGTCGGGAAGACATAAACAAAAAACAGCCCCTTTTCCCCGGGATCCTTACTGATAGAGAGGAAGACATAAAACACAACAGTCCTCTTGCCACCCTTTTTTCATGATCGAGGGAAGACATAAAAAACCCCAACAGTCCTCTTCCCGGCACCCTGGAGGAGGGGACATGGGGAACAAAAACAGCCCCTCTTCCCAGCACCCTTTTCACGGGATGGAGGGACTTTGCCATAAAAACCCTTTCAGTGTTTCCCAACCTGCTGTGTTCCGCCTTGATGAGGGGTTAAAATTTGTCACCCTTTCTCTGTATTTTTTCTCTGCCCTTTTCTGTCTCCCTCTCAATCTTCCTGTCTCTGTCTTTTCTGTCGGGTCTGTCTTTGTGTCTGTCTGTCTGTGTCTATGTCTGTTGCCCTGTCCTGCTATTTTTTTGGGTCTGTCTCTTTTCCTCTGTCTGTTTTTTGTCTCTCTCTCTCTCCTCTCTTCTCTCCCCCTCTCTCTCTCTCTCCCTCTTCTTCTTTTCTTCATCTTCTTCTTCTTCTTCTTCTTTTTCCCACTTCTTCTTCTTTTTTTTTCTTCTTCTTCTCTTTTTTTTCCTTCTTTTTTTTCTCTTCTTCTTTTTCTTCTTCTTTTTCTTTTTCTTCTTCTTCTTCTTCTTTTTTTTTTTTTTAAACTTCTTTTTCTTCCTCTTCCCCTTTTGGGGCAAATAAAACCCTTGATAAAAAAAAGGTGGAGATAACAGGATTTTGGCCTAGATGTCTTTCCCAAAACAGGGGAAGGGGGTTTTTAAAAGGGGGTGGGATGGGGGTGGAGGGGTTTTGTAGCTTACACAATTTCCAAACCCAAAAAGGGTGTGACAACAAAGGAAAGGGGAGAAAGGGGGAAATCGGGGATCGGGTTAGCCCAGTGTGTGTGTGTTGTGTGTGTGTTTGTGTGTGTGTGTGTGTGTTGTGTGTGTTGTGGGGTGTGGGGGGCTTAGTATGCAATTTGAGAGCGGGGAAAGGTTGTTTTGTGTGTGTGTGTGTGTGTGGGGGTGTGGTGTGTGTTTTGTGTGTGTGTGTGTGTGTCGTGTGTGTTTTGTGTGTGTTTGGGCGTGTGTGTGCGTGTGTGTGTGTGCTTACGTATGAAATTGGGAGAGCTTTGAAAGTTGTGTTTTGGGGTGTTTGGGGGGGGTTTTGTGGTGTGTGTGTGTGGTTGTGTTGGGGGTGGGTGTGTGTGCTTAGTACGCAATTTGAGAGCGTGCAATTTTTTTTGGTGTTTTTGCACGTGGCCACTTGCCAAAGTCTTTTAAAAAGTAGGATGTCATCAGAAGATTCAGACAGCGACATATCCACAGGGAAACCGTTCCATTTATCAAAGAAACACCCCGGGGAAGTGGGAAATTCTCTCCCACCCTCACGGGAAAACTGTCTGCCAAAAGTCCGCAGCGTGGTAAGTCTCGTTGTCACTGCCCTAACTGCGGGTTTCTGTCACAGCTACATTTGGGGAAAACATAAAACGGGGGTCTGTGATGTTTTGACCATACGTAAATTTAAATTTGAAAAACCACAGGAAATTTGAGGGTAAAAGACGACATGCGACGAAAAGGCGTCGCTTTTTTTAAAAAACCATTACTGACACGAAACACCAAATAAAAAAAAAGGCAAAGGATCGTGTTTTAAAAACCTACAATAACCCCCGGGGCTGTTTTTTAAAAGTTTTGGGAAAAAAAAAATCCCCCCGTACGGTAATGAAATTAGTCGAAAAAAATTTTTAAAAACGTTTAACCGGGAAGGAAAAACACGTTGTCACAGGCGTTTAAATTTCCGCAAAATCCCCAGTTTTTTTTTTTGGGAAACCCCCAAACCCGACATTTTTTTTTTTGATTTTTTTTTTTTTTGCGACGGGAATCATATCCAGAAAAAACTTGAAGGATAATTCTCTGTGAGAAAGTAAACATCCTTTTTTTGTTGATGTTGGTATTGTATCATGTCATGAATCCTTCACCCTCTTGTTACTGTATTATGTCATGAGTGAAACTTTAAATTATTTTCTAGCCTAACAG
>JAFLJL010017530.1:47500-52234 GCA_018398815.1 Conus ventricosus | reverse complement strand
TGCTTTAGGACTTTAAATCTCAGGTGTGTGTGTTGACATTGACTAACAACATATCGTAGAACAGATCATGTGAGTTATACGTTGTTTTTGTTCTGGGCGGGATAGTATGCGTAAGCGATTCAAGTCGGCATAAACACGTATGGGCTCATCTGCATTTTGTGTATATTCTTAAAACTAACTTCAGTCCTGGTTTAGGTGTGAGGAGTTTGGTTTCACAGTCTACAAAACTTTTACAATGAGTTCTATGACTGGCAGCTGCTTCTATAGTTGGGATTCTGACCAAACATCTTTACAAAGCTCTTTTTTAGCATGATTTTTGATGTAAACCCATAAGTCTGCTTATTGTTCTGATTAATACATAATGACTCTTAGGGCCGTCTGCAAACAGTATCAAGTTACATGCTTGTTAAGCGGTTCGCGTAAAGTAGGGCGTTGGGAGAAACCTTAGAGGCACTATACCAGCTTCTACAGACCATGTGTATACGTTTACAGTAATTGGCTTGTTTTGCTCTTCAAACTGAGATATACTTTCTATACTTACTGGAAAGTTTATGTTTCAAAGTTCAGCTCTTGCTTTATATTGTTCATAATTGGAAACTCTGTTTGCATGATTTTTGACAGGATGTAGATGTGCTAAAACGCACCACATAAAACACATGTTGTCAGAATTATGTATGTTTAAGACTGCTCGTTTTAACTCTAACTCTTTTGGGAGAGGAAGGTAAGAATTGCCAACTATAGGATAGAACTTTGTTTGTCTTAATTTGATTTCAAGGACCGTTCCTTCAGACCAGCCAGAACCCCTTAACTTTGCCTCCTCACTTGCATGGTTAAACTGGGTAAGCATGTAGTCAGCCCAGTTAGAGTTAAGTCGTGATAGCTTGATTACTCTTTCTGTTTAGTTGAAACCAGACTTCCATGCTACTATCGTCAGGCGTTATATAATCAATCAGAACGGTCAACAGCACTTTTACTGGCGGTTCCATCTGAAGAGACTTGGGATTTTAGAGATAGCATGTGCTACGCTTTCATGAACGTTTGTAGGTTAATAATATTCATGTCTACTTCGCACAAACATATTGCTTAATTGTTTTTTTTCAATATCAAATATTTCTTCCATTGTATATAGTTTTCCGTCCTCTAATTTACTTGTGGGTCGTCATTTTTAAAGCCACAATATTTACGTAGATTAAAAAATTAAATGTATATAAAAGTAAGTAAAACACGCTTTTTATTCTTCACCAAGCGTTGCAACACTTCAGACACGTTAACCTTATAAAAACACCCGCCAATATTTTAGCTTTTTCTCCCATCCACAGTCAATGTTCTTTCCCCTTTGTTTGGGCTTCTTTAAAATAGTTCACTATGATTTTTTTTTAAAATTGTTTACACCCTTTCTAAAACCCAGATTCATAAAACCCAATTTTTAAAAAAAACTTTCATTGTTTCTTTGAATAGGTCATTAAAATTTTTTTTAATTATATTGTTTTACATCTTTTCCAAAAAAACCAAAAATTCACAAAATTTAAATTGTTTTTTTACTTTCATTGTTTCGCCAAATAGGTAATAAAATTCTTTAAATCAGTTTTTCACTAAGTTCGCACCCCATTTTTAAATCTAAAATATTTTAAAAAAATTTTAATTGAAAATTCAGCTGTTTAATGTAGCCTTTTATAATGAAAAACCCCAAATTTTTAAAAAAATAAAAAATGGGTTTCCCCCTTTCAAAAGTAGTAAAAAAAGTTAGTTTAAAAATCTTCAGAACCATAAATAAACTAATAGGGGAAAACTAACTTTAAAAAGCTTGGGGGGGCCCAAAAAAATCTAGTATTTCATAAAGGCCTGTTTCACTTTTTGTTTGTTTTTTTAAATGTGATTAAAAAGATCAGTATTGATTCTTAAAACCCTTTTCCCCTTTTCCCCCTCTTCTCTATGGCGTTCCCCAATTAAACTTTTAAAGAAAATTTTAAAAAAAAGCTTTTTAACTTCTTGGGGCCCCTTTCTTTTTTAAAAAAAGAATAAAATTATAAATTAAAAAAATTTTTTAACCCCAGTTTTCTTGTAAATTAAAATTTGTTATTCATAGTCTTTTTCTAATCGAAACCCCCTGTTTCTTTTTAAAAGCGAATAACTACTCCTTGGGGGTGGTAAAAAACGGGCAGATTAACATCTTCGGGAGCCATATTATAACTAATAGGGCAAATAATTAATAACTGGCTGGGGGCCCAAAAATTTTGGTTTTTTTACTGATAGCTTTCCAAAACCCCTTTCTCGCTTTTCTATCCCAATTTAAAAAAATCAGTAATTAAATTTTTCAAACCCTTTTTTCTTTAAAGATCTTTATCGCCCTCCCTCCTCTCCCAAACCAGTCGTAAAAAATTAAATAAGCTTGTAGCTGTTCCTTCTTTTTTTAAAACCCCAAATTTAAAAACTAAAAATTAAAAAAAAAATTAGTTTTCTCTCCCTCATTCAAACCCCCACATCCCCTGTCTGTCCCGTTTTTTGGGCTTTTTCCCCCCTTTTTTTCTGTCCGGTTTTGCCCCCCACCCCAAACGCCCCCCAACCCCACCCGGGCCCCACCCACACACCCCCCCCCACCCCCCACCGTGTGGAAAGGGGGGTTTAAAAAATTATCACCAAAATCCTTAGTATAAATTATAGGGGACAAAAAACAATACAGCCACAATTAGTTGTCAATGCCAACAACCCAAAAAAAAGCTACAAACCTTCTTCACCCCCCCCAGTGGGCCCGGGTTTTAAAGCGCATGGGTCAGTGGGAAATTAAAATCCCCTGGCGGCGCATTAAAAAGGTAAAAAACCCCTGCGACTGTGGTGGCTATAATTTATTTTGGAAAAGGGTGGCAGCAGGCGGGGCAACCAAAATACGTTTTTTGTTCCTTTTATGGGTTTTCAGGGGAAAATTTTAAAAATGTTTCGTTCCGAACGCCCCTGTGATTCTGCACGGAAAAACCCCCGTTTTAATGTGCTTTAAAAACGTCAATATTTTTCCTTTTTTGTGTGTTTTAAATTTTTTTTTAAAATAGGGTTTTTAAATTTGGCCAAAACTGCATGTGATGGACGTGAATTTGTATGTGAAAAAGGGGTTTTTGGGGCAGAATCACAGGGGTGGTCGGAACGAACATATTAATTCTCTGGGGACTAACAGAGAGAAGAGGTCAGGGACTACACCAGAGAAAGGGGGCAAGGACTACATCGGAAAGGGGAAGGAGATACATCAGGGGGGGGAAAAGAAAAAAGGGAGAGGGGGGATCTTTCAAGAGAAAAGGGAGAGGATACATCAGAGGAGAGGGGGGGGACACACAGAGAAAAGATCAGAGGACTACATCAGAGAGAAAGGTAGAGATACATCAGAGAAAAGGGGGTTGGAAAAAAACTCAGAGAGAAAGGTGAGAGGATACAAAGAGAAGGGGTGAGAGGACTACATCAGAGAGAAGAGGTGAGGGACTAATCGAGAGAAAGTCAAGACTACATCAAAGAGAAAGGGAGAGGACTCCCAAGAGAGAAGGGGAGGGGACTACATCAGAGAGAAAAGTCAGAGGACTACATCAAGAGAAGGGAGAGAGGACTACATCAGAAGAAGGGGGGGGGGGGGTTGAGAGGACTACATCAGAGAGAAGAGTCAAGGACTAAAACCAGAGAGAAGAGGTCAGAGGACACACAGAGACAAGCGGAGAGAGGACTCAAGAGGAAAGGGGTGAGAGGCTAATCAGAGAGGAAGTCAGAGGATACATCAGAGGAAGAGGGGGGGGAAATACATCAAGAGGAGAGGTAGAGACTACCAGAAGAAGAGGAGGAGGACTCACAGAAGAAGGGGGAAAGGGGACTACATCAAGAGAAAGGGGTAAAGGCCCACATCAGGAAAAGAGGGAGAGGACTCATCAGGAAAAGGGTGAGAGGACTACATCAGAGAGAAAGGTGAGAGGACTACTCGAGAAAAGAGGTCAGAGGGACTACTCAGAGAGGAGAGGGAGGGGACTACCGAGAGAAGGGGGAAAGGGGATACATCAGAGAGAAAGGTGAGAGGACTACTAAAGAGAAGAGGTAAGAGGACACATCAAGAGGGAGGCAGGGGACAAAATCAGAGAGAAGAGGGAGGGGATCTCAGAGAGAAGAGGTGAGAGGACAACATCAAGGAGACGAGGTGAGAGGACTCATCAGAGAAAGGGGGTGGGGGATACATCAGGAGAAGAGGTGAGGGACACACAGAGAGAAAGGCAAGGATACATCAAGGGGAGGTCAGGGGCTACATCAGAGAGAAGGGCGAGAGGACAAATCAGAGGGGAGAGGTCAGAGGACACATCAAGAAAAGGGGTGAGGGGCAATCAGGGGAAAAAGGGGAAGAGGACACATAAGGGGGAAAGGTAAAAGGGACACATCAAGAAAAGAGGTCGGGGGACTACATCAGAGGGGGAGAGGTCAGGGGAACTAATCAGAGAAAGGGCGAGGGGCTACATAGGGGAGAGGTCAAGGATACATCAGAGAAAAAGAGCGGGGGACTACATCAGAGAGGAGAGGTCAGGGGACTACACAAGAGAAGAGGTGAGAGGACTACATCAGAAAAGAGGTGAAGACACTCAAAGAAAGGTGAGGGGACTAATAAAGGAGAAAAGGTGAGGGACTCACAGAGAGACGGGTGAAGGACTAATCAAGAGAAGAGGTGAGAGGCTAGATCAAGAGAAGGGGTCAGGACTACATCAGAGAGGAGGGGTAGGG
>JAFLJL010017530.1:7500-42500 GCA_018398815.1 Conus ventricosus | reverse complement strand
TCTAAATCAGTCAAGTTTGTAATTGTGTATCTGTTCTGTTGACTTTATTTTTATCGCTACCTAAGGTTTTGTAGGGTTTTTTTTATAATTCTGTTACCAGATTAGGTATTTTGCCAGTTTATATTTATTGTTTTGATTTTACCATTTCACGCATATAGCTGCACGTTTGTAATTGTCTTAAAACTACCCCCCCCCCCCCCCTCCTCCCCCTTTCTAACATCCCACCCGCATACCTTTCTTCCTCCTCCTTGGGGGCAAAGATTTTTGTTTAAGAAATCCGAAGCCTGAAATCTTAAGATTCTCTCTCTCTCTCTCTCTCTCCTCTCTCTCTCTCTCTCTCTCATCCTCTCCTCCTCTCTCTCTCTCTCTCTCCTCTCTCTCAATAATACTCCATCTCGTGAGGCAGGAAACTTTCACAACACTGATGATTACAGATGGTTTTGTTTCTTGTCAGTGCATTTTTGCCTCGTCCATTTCAAATGCAAGTGTGTATGTTTGTTAGGAAACGCACAGTAATCAAGTAGCTTTCGTAAAAATGCCTCCACATTAGACCAGATCTTGAATGTGTCCTCCGCGTTTGATTCGCTTGAACTAACAAGGCCAAAGTGAAAAACGCTAGTTCAAAACATTTCTTCTTCTTTTTTTAAAAAAATCACACCAATGGTTAAAGTCCTCCAAGAGAAGAGATCAGAGTCGGCGTATTATTCTTTAGTTTCGTTTGTAAAGATAATGTGAAATACTCGTGCTTTTTTTCAACGTCCAATTGGTGTACATCAAAGATATGGTCTTAATCAATAATTGTTCCCATTGTTCATACAACCAGCTCAGATGTCGTATTCCTGATTCAGGTAAACGTCGAATTCAGTCAATACCCTGTCTTTAAGACTTGTTTCTTCTTCTCTCTGCAGTGAAGTTGCTCTGCTATATACAGCGCCCTTTGGCTGGCAAAATCAGTTAGATTCCGTGAATACAATCATGTTTATTGAAGTTAAATTAGAGTTAAGAACATGAAAAAGTACGATAACCAGAAAAGGTGGACATCTGATCCTCATACTTTTACTCCAATGGTACATGTTCGGCAAGGTACTAGATAGCGTGATCTCCAAAGCAAAAAAAAAAAAAAGAAAAAGAACACACACACACACACACACACACACACACACAACACACCACACAACACACACACACAAAAACAAAACAACAGCAACAACAAAACAAAGAAAAACAAATGAAAAGAAAAACAGTACATATAACACACAAGAGGTGTTCTGAAAAAAGCAGAACAATTCGATTCTAAAAGCGCACCCAACACAAATAGTTAGTGCAGAAATGTTGAGGACAACAGACCCTAAAAATATGGAAAGAATTAATCTCATACATATATATTTCATACAGGTGTACCAAACGCGGGACCCATGGCCAAATCAGTAGAGCATTGCCTACAGAGCTGACCATCGTATGGCCAAATCAGTAGAGCATTTGCCTACAGAGCTGACCATCGTATGGCCAAATCAGTAGAGCATTTGCCTACAGAACTGACGTTCGTGAGTCTGAACCACTCATGGGGTCGGATTTTTTTATCGGCTTGAAAATTCTCTCTCTTCACTTAGTCGTAAATGTGTACCTGACTCAGTTCAGAGAAGG
Organism: Conus ventricosus; assembly: GCA_018398815.1. Classification (NCBI taxonomy): domain Eukaryota; kingdom Metazoa; phylum Mollusca; class Gastropoda; order Neogastropoda; family Conidae; genus Conus; species Conus ventricosus. The sequence goes on along the minus strand of JAFLJL010017530.1, from coordinate 40,856 downwards.
TTAAATCGGCGGAAGGAGAGGGTAGCACTGCCTGCCATCATGCCATGCTCTGGACACGATGAACCTCTGATAGTTCACTGTCCCTATGTCAATAGGCTATGGAACTTCAACGTTTGTACTTTGTGACCGAGATAAAACAACCATAATGGCATCATCATCATCATCACAGCAGCAGCAGCAGCACAGCAGCAGCAGCAGCGCAACAACAACATTGTTATTATTATCGCCTTCATCATCTTGGTTACCATCATCATCATCACTAAAAAGAGAATCAAAAGTGAACAGATCCCGCCGACGTCAAACGTATCCCGGATCCACCCTGTGACCAATCCCCTTGACGGATCTGCACCAAAATCTGTTGACTTTGTCCATGGCCACAGTCCTGCATGTCTGTGTTTCTTCCCATCGTTATTAAAAATGTGTGTTTAATTCTCCAGATCTGTTCGGCCCAGTCGGTTCTTAAAAATGTGTTTTAATTCTCCAGATCTGTCTGGCCCAGTCGGTTCTTAAAAATGTGTGTTTAATTCTCCAGATCTGTCCGGCCCAGTCCGTTCTTAAAAATGTGTTTAATTCTCCAGATCTGTCCGACCCAGTCGGTTCTTAAAAATGTGTGTTTAATTCTCCAGATCTGTCCGCCCCAGTCGGTTCTTAAAAATGTGTGTTTAATTCTCCAGATCTGTCCGGCCCAGTCGGTTTTTAAAAATGTGTGTTTAATTCTCAGATCTGTCCAGCCCAGTCGGCTTTTAAAAATGTGTCTTTAATTCTCCAGATCTGTCCGGCCCAGTGGGTTCTTAAAAATTGTCTTTAATTCTCTAGATCTGTCCGGCCCAGTCGGCTCTTAAAAATGTGTGTTTAATTCTCCAGATCTGTCCGGCCCAGTCGGTTCTTAAAAATGTGAATTAATTCTCCAGATCTGTCCGGCCCAGTTGGTTCTTAAAAATGTGAATTAATTCTCCAGATCTGTCTGGCCCAGTCGGTTCTTAAAAATGTGTATAGAATTCTCCAGATCTGTCTGGCCCAGTCGGTTCTTAAAAATGTCTATATTTAATTCTCCAGATCTGTCTGGCCCAGTCGGTTCTTGAAAATGTGTGTTTAATTCTCCAGATCTGTCTGGCCCAGTCCGTTCTTAAAAATGTGTATTTAATTCTCCAGATCTGTCCGGCCCAGTCGGTTCTTAAAAATGTGTATTTGATTCTTCAGATCTGTGTGGCCCAGTCGGTTCATAAAAATGTGAATTAATTCTCCAGATCTGTCTGGCCCAGTCGGTTTTTAAAAATGTGTATTTAATTCTCCAGATCTGTCTGGCCCAGTCGGTTCTTAAAAATGTGTTTTAATTCTCCAGATCTGTCTGGTCCAGTTGGTTCTTGAAAATGTGTATTTAATTCTCCAGATCTGTCTGGCCCAGTCGGTTCTTAATCATGTGTGTTTAATTCTCCAGATCTGTGTGGCCCAGTCGGTTCTTAAAAATGTGTATTTAATTCTCCAGATCTGTCTGGCCCAGTTGGTTATTAAAAATGTGTGTTTAATTCTCCAGATCTGTGTGGCCCAGTTGGTTCTTAAAAGTGTGTGTTTAATTCTCCAGATCTGTCTGGCCCAGTCGGTTCTTAAAAATGTGAATTAATTCTCCAGATCTGTCCGGCCCAGTTGGTTCTTAAAAATGTGTATTTAATTCTCCAGATCTGTCTGGCCTAGTCGGTTCTTAAAAATGTGTGTTTAATTCTCCAGATCTGTCCAACCCAGTCGGTTTTTAAACATGTGTGTTTAATTCTCCAGATCTGTCCGGCCCAGTCGGTTCTTAAAAATGTGTATTTAATTCTCCAGATCTGTCCGACCCAGTGGGTTCTTAAAAATGTGTGTTTAGTTCTCCAGATCTGTTCGGCCCAGTCGGTTCTTAAAAATGTGTGTTTAATTCTCCAGATCTGTCCAGCCCAGTCGGTTCTTAAAAATGTGAATTAATTCTCCAGATCTGTTCGGCCCAGTCGGTTCTTAAAAATGTGAATTAATTCTCCAGATCTGTCCGGCCCAGTTGCTTCTTAAAAATGTGAATTAATTCTCCAGATCTGTCTGGCCCAGTCGGTTCTTAAAAATGTGTATTGAATTCTCCAGATCTGTCTGGCCCAGTCGGTTCTTAAAAATGTCTATTTAATTCTCCAGATCTGTCTGGCCCAGTTGGTTCTTAAAAATGTGTGTTTAATTCTCCAGATCTGTCTGGCCCAGTCGGTTCTTAAAAATGTGTATTTAATTCTCCAGATCTGTCCGGCCCAGTCGGTTCTTAAAATGTGTATTTGATTCTCCAGATCTGTGTGGCCCAGTCGTTCATAAAAATGTGAATTAATTCTCCAGATCTGTCTGGCCTAGTCGTTCTTAAAAATGTGTGTTTAATTCTCCAGATCTGTCCGACCCAGTCGGTTTTTAAACATGTGTGTTTAATTCTCCAGATCTGTCCGGCCCAGTGGGTTCTTAAAAATGTGTGTTTAATCTCCAGATCTGTCCGACCCAGTCGGTTCTTAAAAATGTGTGTTTAGTTCTCCAGATCTGTTCGGCCCAGTCGGTTCTTAAAAATGTGTGTTTAATTCTCCAGAATATTTAAAAAATCCCGATATATTTTCAACGCCCTGGTTGTCCAAACAAATGCAAAGCCATACGAATTTAAGCACTGACGAACAGGGTAGCCCATGTCTTCTTACCATTATAATCCAAATTTCGTAACGTCCTATAAGCTTTATATGGTATCTTTGTTTCCTCCATTCTGGTTATTTTCAGCCAATACTTAATGCATTTTAAAAACGAATTAATATAAATCGAACACCTTCCAAGTTCGCCATAAACTAAATCATTTGGTGTTCGATTGTCTACATTCAAAAATCTTTCATAACATATAAATGAACATTCTCTATTACAACACTTTTCTCAAAAGCCCAGATTTCTGCTCCATACTGTAAAATTGGCTGCACCTGAGAGTCAAATAATTTCGAAAAAACAGAAAATGCGCCACTATTAAATTTGTATAAAATACGAAGTATAACTGTGACTGCTCTCTTTGCTCTATTTGCTAGATCTTGACATCCAAAGGTGAAACTTAATTTGGTAGTAAAATAGAACCCAAGATACTTGTATGCATTGACTACAACCATGTATTCACCTCCATAAATCCATTTCTCATTACGTGCTAAATATCCACCTTTACGAAACACAGTAATGTTGGTCTTATTCATATTAACTTTTAATTCTAATTTAGTAGCAGCTGAATACAAACTGTTCAATTGTCGTTGCAGACCAACTACAGTTGTAGACAATAAAATAATGTCATCAGCAAAAAGTAAGACAAACAGTTCCAAGATATCAAAAGTCACACCATGCCGTCCATTTTGAATAATCTCCAAGGCCAATTCATTTATGAACAGAGAAAATAAAACAGGACTACAAACATCCCCTTGCTTGACCCCTCTCGTACACTTGACAAAATCTGATAATTTAGCTCCCGCTCTAATTCTTGCTTTCACCTCCTTATACATACCTTTCACACAATGATACAGTTTACCTTGAATTCCATGTTTTAACAAAATAGGCCACAGCAGTTTTCGTGAAACTGAATCGAAAGCTTTCTCAAAATCCACAAAAGCCACATACAGCTTCTTGTTGTTTACAAATTGTTTTTGAATTGCAGCTAATAGACTAAACATGTGATCAATAGTAGAATAACCTTTTTTAAATCCTGCTTGATGTTCTCCTGTTATATTGTTCTGAGATATCCATTCATGTAGTCTATTATTAATAACAGAACTATAGAGTTTACTACATACATTGCACAACGAAATACCTCTATAATTGTTTACATCGTTTATCTCCCCCTTCTTAAACAGAGGGAAAATTATAGATTCTCTCCAATCTTCGGGATAAATCCCGTGTCAAAAAGATAATTAAACAATTTAACTAAAAATCCTATAACAGTCGCACCAGAATGCTTAAAAAACTCCCCAATGAGTCCATCAGGTCCGGCAGTTTTACCATTCTTTAATTTCTTAATAGCTGTTAATATTTCCCCTCTGGATATTGGTCTGTCATAAGTAGTTCTTCATTATTTATTGCATTGTCAGTCTCAGTGGACTCATCATCGTCCTTATCCAAAAGATTTTTAAAATGTAAGAACCACTCTTGCATCGTAATATTATTTGCAGTTGTAGTTTCTTTGTGGAAATCTTGTGAATAGTTTTCCAAAATAATTGCTGATTGTTACCCGAAGACAGAAGATCGTTTAATAGGAGATCATTATGTTCTTTCTGTTTCCTTTCATACAACAGGCCCTCGTCAGTCGACTCGGATGCCTTGAACCAGATCCCTCAGCAGCCGATACAAGACACACTTGCAGTACCCCCTACCATTGCAGAGATCCAGAAAGCAATCCTCCAGACGAGCTCCGGTAGAGCATCAGGAAAGGACGGAATACCTGCTGAGATCTACAAGGCGGCAGGCCCCAACGCCCTAAAAGCGTTTCACGATGTCCTGCGGAGTATCTGGGAGGAGGAGAAGATGCCAGATGACTTCCGTGACGCCCTGATTGTCTCCCTCTACAAGAACAAGGGAAGCAAAGCCGACTGTGGGAACTACAGAGGCATCTCGCTACTCTCCATTGCTGGAAAGATCTTTGCCAGAGCCATCCTCAACAGACTCATCACTGTTTCCGAGCAGAACCTCCCCGAGGCGCAGTGCGGCTTCAGACCCGGCAGAAGCACTGTCGACATGATTTTTGCTGTCAGACAGCTTCAGGAGAAGTGTATCGAACAAAACATGCCCCTATACTCTGTTTTCATTGACCTGACCAAGGCCTTTGACACGGTCAACAGGGAAGCTCTTTGGACAGTCCTCGAGCGCATTGGATGCCCGCCAAAGTTTGTGAAAATGATCAAGCTCTTCCATGATGGCATGACCGGCCAGGTCCTCTCCAGTGGAAACGTGACGGAAGCCTTCGAGATCAGCAATGGCGTGAAGCAGGGCTGTGTCTTAGCTCCGGTCCTCTTCAACGTCTTCTTCACCTGCATGCTGTCCCACGCTGTCCAAGACCTGGAGAAGGAGTCTACTTCCGCTATCGTCTGGACGGCTCCCTCTTTGACCTTCGTCGCCTCACTGCCAAGACAAAGAGCATCAAAGATCTCCTTCAAGAAGTCCTCTTTGCCGATGACTGCGCACTTGTGGCCCATGCAGAATCCGATCTGCAAACGATGCTTGACCGCTTCTCCGATGCTTCAAAGCTCTTCGGCCTGACAATCAGCCTCGGCAAGACTGAGGTGCTTCACCAACCCGCACCAAACACCAACCCCTCGGCACCCACCATCGTCATTGACGACTCCCAGCTTGCGGACGTTGAACATTTCAGATATCTAGGAAGTACCATCTCCTGTGATGGCTCCCTGGACAGGGAAGTTGATGCCCGAATCAGCAAAGCAAGCCAGGCGCTGGGAAGACTCCGCAACAGAGTGCTTAGTCAACACAACATTCGGCTGACTACAAAACCGAGAGTTTACAACGCAGTGGTCTTGCCCTCCCTTCTCTATGGGTGCGAATCTTGGACACTGTACCGCAGACACGTCAAGAAGCTGGAGAACTTCCACATGCGAGCTCTTCGCTCCATACTCGGAATCCATTGGCAGGACCGTGTTTCCAACCTCGAGGTCCTGGACCGTGCTCACACTACAAGTATCGAGTCCATGCTCATCAAGGCCCAGCTTCGATGGGTGGGGCATGTCATCCGTATGGAAGAGCACCGTATGCCAAGGCGACTGCTGTATGGAGAGCTTCTGCACGGCAAGAGAAACCAAGGACGCCCAAAGAAACGGTACAAGGACTCGGTCAAATCAAACCTCCAGTGGTGCGAACTCAAACCAAAAGAACTAGAGGAGTGCGCCAGTGACCGACCTCTGTGGCGGGCCACAATTCACAAAGCCGCTACCAACTTCGAAAGTACTCGACGCCAATAGCTGACTGCCGCCAGGGATCAATGCCACAGAGCAGCAGCAGCAGTGATCACGACAACGGACTTCCAGTGCCCCCACTGTTCCAGACTCTGCGCCTCCAGATTGGGCTGCAGAGCCAACTCCGCATACATCGATGAGCTGCAGAAACGCTAACGTCATCTTCGGATCCGAAGGACTACCATCATGTTCTTTCTGTTTCCTTTCATTTAAATGTTTATATTCCCTTCTCGCTATACAAAACAATATTCTGTCCTCTTTATCCATTGTATTCAGAAAAATTCTGAATAATCTTCGTAGTTTACGTTTTTCTACCCTGCATTCTCGATCAAACCAATTCTGTATAAATTTCTTATTTATAGGCACAACTTTCCTCATTGTTTCAGCTTGGTCTTTGATAGTTATATTAAACAAGTTCAGAGCTTCATTAACAATAACAGAAATAAGATTTTCAGCGGCGTTTAACTTTTCTAAAACATTTGATGAATTCATGCATAAAGAAAACTGTTGACTGTAATCTTGATTCCAGCAATATTTAACAATAAACTGGTTAACATTTACATTAGGGCAAAACTGGTATGTGACTGTTCATTTGGCATTTCAATGCACAATACCAGGGGTAAATGATCAGAATCAAATCTTTCCATCACATTTAGAGTCATCTTTTTACACATTAGTTCAAAAAAATCTGTAGACACTAGAAAATAATCATTCACACTACTCCCCACATCCGAAATGTATGTGAAACACCCTTCGAGATCGCCATTACATACTCCATTCATAATTGTCAATCCTAGCACAGTGCACATACAAAGAAGCTTTTTCCCATATACATTTAATATCTTATCTTGAGAACATCTATTGTATTTGCTGTCTGCAGTCTTGAAATTAGCATAAAGATCACGATCATCTACATTACCTGGAGAATTATTCGCAGTTCTTGCATTCATGTCACCACATAAAAGTATTTCAGCATCATCAAAGGATAACAACTTGTTTACAATACATTCTGTATAGAGCTCAGAAAAAACGTGTCACTCAACTTCGTGTACCTGAGGGGGCTCCTGAGAGAGAGAGAGAGAGAGAGAGAGAGAGAGAGAGAGAGAGAGAGAGAGAGAGAGAGAGAGAGAGAGAGAGAGAGAGAGAGAGAGAGAGAGAGAGAGCAAATACCGACAAACAAATCTCTCGTCATTTCGACACTAACTTAGCGCAGATCTGGAACGAAAAGGGAAGGCATTGACGAATTCAATATAAACAATAAACCTTTATCTGTCACTGACAATCACGAATTCAATCTAAACAATAAACCTTTATCTGTCATTGACAATCACGAATTCGATATGAACAATAAACATTTATCTGCCACTGACAGCGTCTTCTCCTTCGTTGTCCTTCGCTCAGACAGCAATTCCCAGGACCCTCAAAAATGCTGCAGTACATACGAGATTCTGCAGCTGGCCGAAGAGGTGGTCCCTCATTGGCATGGCAGCAGACCAGTTGTTTGGTCAAAGGTTTTTGAGTGTGTTGGACAGTCCCAGAAGAAATATTCCCCTCTAATAGGAATTGTGCCTCAGATGCCTGCCACAGACCTGATGAAATAGAACTGCGCAACATTAGACTCTGTGTAGGGTGTAGCAGGCGTCGTGTTTGATACAGCGGTCAGATGCTGATGAAGTCAGTTCCATTGCTGCATTTTCCTCGTCATTTTTTTTTCACCTTCAAAAGAGAATTTCTGGTTCTCTTGCAGCCGCTGTCCTCCTTCCTTTATCAGCTGATCAGCGTCCTCGCTGTCCTGGAGGCCACATGTCCTGGGGATGTGATGCAATCCCAGGATGATTGCGTCCCTAGCAGACAGGCAGGTTTGGGCTGAAAGTGTCAGAAATTGGTTAAAATGGATTCAGACCGATGTTCGGCATCGGTAACTAAATGTTCTCCGGGAACAATTGCGCAAGGGGTCCATCTCCGTGAAAAAGCGCACTCGTATCAGCAGCGCTTTGACTTCGTCCCAAAAGCCGGCCCCACGAATCTACCTCGAATCGGATGGTCCGAAATAGCAGCCGTCTCTTAAAAGCCCTGCCTTTAACCACCTGTACGCCGCGGCGGCTCGGAACACCTGGAGACAAGTCGGGAAGATAAAGAGATCGGACAGTCGATCAGACCTCCCCCCCCCCCCCCCCCCCACCCCCGACCCCTCCCCAACCCTAGCCATCCTCTCCCTTCCGACCCCTCCCGTTCTCCTTTCTCCCGTCCCAGTCTCCTCTCCTTCTCCCCCTCCCTCCCTCTCTCTCTCTCTCTTTCTCTCTCTCTCTCTGCGCCTTCCCCGCCCCCCCCCCGCCACTGCTCCCCCCCCCCCCCCCCCCCCCCCCGTCACCACCGCGCGTTCGCACTCGCCTCGCGAGCGGATTAGCGGACGAAAGAGAGAGAGCGAAAGAGAAGGATTTGGTATAAAGCCTTGAGGGCCGTCGGCTTGGGATTCTATGCTGGTGTTGTAGTAGTTGCTGCTGTGTCTTCTCCATTCGCCTGGATTTGGGGGAGGGCTGGTGCGCCAGTGATTGTCTAACGATTTCTACCTTTCAGCAGCTAGCTGCGATTCTGCAGCGACGACAAACATCTCGTTCTCACTGCTAATTACAAGACGGCGTCCATTCAGGGTGACTAACTTGCTTACAGAAATTCCAACTGGGATGAATATTTTTCATCACAAATACTTCTTTGCTCAAAGAAATTCTAACTATGATGAATAATTTTCATCACCAATGCTTTTATATGTGGATTCCTAATGCGATTTATGTATTGGTTAATTCCGTTACTAAAAAGGCTTTTCGTTTCAAAACTAAGTTCACAAGTTCACTGACTTAAAGGCTATACTAAAAGCACGTGATGTACTTCTTGCAGTCACTAAAATAAATTTCTTCTGGTTAGTTAAACACTTTCATTAATTATATACGCATTAATATTTATTTCTTATGACCAAGGGTTTTCTACTTATTGATTTATCATATTAAGGGAAAAATGAAGTTAAAACTACAACTGCTAATAATAAATAAAGCTTAAGTTGACAGTCACTTTGAAGTCACTCCATGTGAATCTTAACTGGTAATCCACTGTTTTATTATGTTGCACACAATGTTGAAAACTGTTTGCAGATAAGATAGGAGTCAAGAAATATATTTTTTTTCCTTCATTTAAATGAGCAAACTTTACAGACTCGAAACAGATAAGGATAGATTATCCACCCGCCAGTAAAAATATTTCTTACTTAGACAAATGGTGACGAGTACCCAGTCATTTCTATGATGGTTATAGAGTTCCTTCCTACAAAAAGAAAAAGAAAAAAAAAGAAAAGAAAAAGAAAGAAAAAAAAAAAAAAAAAAAAAAAAAGATTCAAGAAGAAAAAAAGAAAAGAAAGTGTGAAGAATTAGATTTACGTGTCAGTTGAAAAGGCATTTTTACAGGTGACTTGCCATTACTTTTTTGTTGTTGTGAACATTGAGGCGATCTGTTTATCCTTAATATCAATATTACTATTTCTTTTCTTTTAAGGTAAAAAACAATCTTTCAAGTGATATCAAACCTTTATATTAGACACATATATGCTAAATGAAGAGTAGGGCAGACCGGGCTGGGTTTCTTCTTTTTGTGTTCTTCCTCTTCTGTAAAGAAAATCCGTTTAAAACTCAGACAGGTGGGTTTTTTTTTCTGTGGTGGAAACCATAGTATTATTGGCCACAGTCTCAAGGGGGTGGGTGTCGGGGGTTCTTTTCTTTTCTTTTTTCTCGGTGTTGTTATTTGTCATTTAATGCCTCTGTTTGATCTCATAAACTTCATCCCATTTCAGACTGTTTCTGTGGACTTCAGGACCCCCTGCTGACTGCCGCTGCCACTGCTGCCGTGTGTATGTGTGTATGTGTGTGTGACGACATCCAGGGAAGCTGACGACTGACGGACTGAGTGACGGACTGACTGACGTCAAGATCTACTACGTCAGTCACGCCCATCGATAGAAAAACCTAACCCCAGTGTCGTGCCGAAGCAAGTCTCCAAGCCAAGCGAAGTGAACCGGCCGCACGCCCTTTTTACGAGGTGGTCGCAGACAGCAGGCCATAGAAAGTACAGTGGGGGGAGGTTACATGACCAAATCAAAGGGCAACAGGCACGCAGTGGCTTCTGATCCACACTTCAGTTTATCGTCGCAGTCTGTGAAGCGGCCCCATAAACCTCGTCTCCATTGCAGTTCACTGATCTCGCCGGAGCCATCTTCGCGTCATGAAAAGCACATCCTGTAAGGCGTGTGAGACCACAGCCACAGCCGTCCTGTAAGGCGTGTAAGACCACAGCCACAGCCATCCTGTAAGGCGTGTAAGACCACAGCCACAGCCGTCCTGTAAGGCGTGTAAGACCACAGCCACAGCCACAGCCATCCTGTAAGGCGTGTGAGACCACAGCTACAGCCATCCTGTAAGGCGTGTAAGGCCACAGCCACAGCCACAGCCATCCTGTAAGGCGTGTGAGACCACAGCTACAGCCATCCTGTAAGGCGTGTAAGACCACAGCCACAGCCATCCTGTAAGGCGTGTAAAACCACAGCCACAGCCGGCCTGTGAGGCGTGTGAGACCACAGCTACAGCCATCCTGTAAGGCGTGTGAGACCACAGCCACAGCCACAGCCATCCTGTAAGGCGTGTGAGACCACAGCCACAGCCATCCTGTAAGGCGTGTAAGACCACAGCCACAGCCATCCTGTAAGGCGTGTGAGACCACAGCCACAGCCATCCTGTAAGGCGTGTAAGACCACAGCCACAGCCATCCTGTAAGGCGTGTGAGACCACAGCCACAGCCATCCTGTAAGGCGTGTAAGACCACAGCCACAGCCATCCTGTAAGGCGTGTGAGACCACAGCCACAGCCATCCTGTAAGGCGTGTGAGACCACAGCCAGAGCTGGGGAAGTCGGGGTTCTTTTTTTTCTTTTTTTTTTTTACCCGAAGAAATGGTTTCTGATGTTCGTCATCTAGAACACACACAGACACACAGACAGACGCACGCACGGCTGCACATTTTGGTCCCACCCTCCTCCTCCTCTCCCCCTCCGCTAACATTTTGCTCGTGAACCAGAAAACGGCAGTGGAGAACAGCGAGACTTTAAGAAAAATGAAGAACCCAAGGTGACATTCATTTGTGTGTGTGTGTGTGTGAGTGTGTCAGAAAGTTCTGCATCATTAATTATGACAATGAGTTTCACTGCGGAGCAGTAGAATTTTAACTTTAACTTTATTTCTTAGGATATCAGAACTACCAAACTGGAACACAAAGACATCGGACCCACTTTTGTGCGTGGAGAACTTAATCGGGCCAACGACATCTTTTGACACACCATCCGCGGGTTATTTTGTGTCCTATGTTGTTACTGTGTTTGGTGATGGGGCTACACATTGTCCTCGCCATCAACGTGCCTATCAAGGGATTTGAACCCAGGACTCTCAACAGTTGACCAGAGGCCAGTCTGCTTATCGCTTTCACCGACACCCACTCTGCATCCTCGACCGATTTCAAGAGAGCATCTCCAAAATCAAGGTAGGCCTCGCTGTATACGTTGGATTCTTTGGTCAGTTTAACGTCGCTAGTCACAGCCCCCCTCCCCCCCCCCCCCCCCCCCCCCCCCGCACCTCCCCACCCCCTTTCTTCCTCGCAGTCTCCCCCTGTCTCAGCCTCTCTCTCTCTCTCTGTCTCTCTGTCTCTGTCTCTCTGTCTCTCTGTCTCTGTCTCTGTCTCTCTCTCTCTTCTCTCTCTCTCTCTCTCTCTCTCTCTCTCTCCCCTCTCTCTCTCTCTCTCCCCAGGTCCCGCTCAATGGAAACTCGCTACCTTCAAACACTATAATTTCAACCACTTCATGCGCTTATGTTTGTAAACTCTGCTGTAAACCCAACCCCCCCTTCCCCACCACACCCTTGCCCAATATAATAACCCTGACAATTGTGAAAGTGTTTTGTTCTTGAAATGCAGGTATTACAGTAATCATAGGGTTTTGCATGCTTGAGTGCGTAGTTCTGTTTAGTGTGTGTGTGTGTGTGTGTGTGTGTGTGTGTGTGTGTGTGTGTGTGTGTGTGTGTGTGTGTGTTTCCCGTTACCTCCTGTCTTCTTGTCATAATGTCTTTTATACTTTCTTCTTCTTCTTCTTCTTCTTCTTCTCTTCTCTCTCTCTCTCTCTCTCCTCTCTCTCTCTCTCTCTCTCTCTCTCTCTCCCTCTTTGTATTTTAACTTCTTTTTGCATGTATCTACATTTATTGCCTTAACTTATTTTGCATTGCTGACCCTACTCAGAGCGACGACTAGATTTTTAAAAAAGCACATCAGTGCTTATCGACCATACTAATGAAGAATTTTGTCTCCCCCCCCTCTCTCTCTCTCTCTCTCTCTCTCCCTCTCTCCTCTCTCTCTCTCTCCCTCCCTCTCTCTCTCTCCCTCCTCTCTCTCTCCCCCCCTCTCTCTCCCCCCTCTCTCTCCCCCTCTATCTCTCTCCCCTCTCTCCTCTCTCCCCTCCCTCTCTCTCTCTCTCTCCCCCCTCTCTCTCTCTCTCTCTCTCTCCCTCTCTCTCTCCTCCCTCCCCTCTCTCTCTCCCTCTCTCTCTTCCTCTCTCTCCCTCTCTCTCTTCCTCTCTCTCCCTCTCTCTCCTCCCTCTCTCTCCCTCCTCTTCTTCCCCTCTCTCCCTCTCTCCTCTCCCTCTCTCTCTCTCCCTCTCTTCCTCTCTCTCTCTCTCCCCCTCTCTCTCTCCCTCTCCCCCCCTTCTCTCTCTGTATTAGTGCATCTTTTGTTTCAGTTAACGTTCTCACTGTTTTATGTGCGTTTTTAGTCTGGGTTATATACAACATGTAAGTTATTTGATCGCCTGTAGCTAAACGGCAGGGAGCTGACAATCTCAAGTGTGAATCAATCGATGCTCGGACTTTCACGGTCTAAAAATCCTGTCTTGACTTGTCCACCCAATAGTCAGTGGCTACCTGAATCAGTGCAGCAACAGTTGAGGCTTCGGGAGGAGACTACGAGGTGGGCTCCGCCTTTCGAAATGTCGTGCCCTACAGACAATGCATTGCTAGTCGTTCACTGCCCTGATGGCCAATCACATAACACTTCAACCTTCGTCTTGGCTGGAATTGGTCAACATGGCTTGTGTATAAGTTTCTGAAATTCAGTTAGTGATTTTAATTCGACCTTTCTTTCTTTTATCTCTGCCTGTTCTTTTTCGTCCTTTTCTGTAATTATTATCTTTCTCGCGTTCGTCTTTTATTTGTCTTGCGTTCGTTTGTTCGTTTTTTTGTCTAATGAAAGCTGATATTCTGTTTCGTTCTTTTAGTCTAATGAAAGCTTGAATTATTCTGTTCTTTTTCAATTTGAAATTGCAGTTACCTTTTTTTCTTCAGTTTGTTAATTGTTATTTGAGTCAAAATTTCATGATTGTCTCTTTTTATTTTACTAGAAGACTTCTCTTCTGTCAACTTGTTTATCCCGAAATTATCTAGGCTGCGCGCATCTTTGTCTGTTGTCTGTCTGTCTGTTCTGTCTGTTGTCTGTCTGTCTGTCTTTCTCTCTGATTCTCTCTATCTCTCTCTCTCTCATCTCTCTCTCTCTACTCTCTCTGTCTCTCTCTATCTCTCTGGACTTCGCGCTTCTCTCACCCCACCCTTCTGGCTTCTCTCTTCTCATCTCTCTCTCTCTCTGCGCTCTTCTCTCTGCTCTTCTATCTTTGTATCCACTATGCGGTTGTTTTGCCTCGCTGTCTGTCTTGTCTCTGTGCTTGTGTTGAGGTCTGTCTCTAATCTCTGTGTGTACATGTGTGTCGTTGGCTCTTTGTCTGTGTTGCCCTCTGTCTGTCTGTTGTGTCTGTCTGTGTCTCGTCTGTCTGTCTTGTCTGTCTCTCCTTCTCTCTTCGTCGCTTCTTTCTCTCTTCTCTTCTCTCTCTCTCTGGTCTCTCTCGCGCTCGCGCGCTCGCTCTTTCTTCTCCTTCCGGTCTCTTCGTACGGCACTCCCAAATCTCAGTCCATCCCTCCCGCCCCACTCCTCTCACCTCGCCCTCCCGGGAATAGTCCATCCGTCCCTTCTTCCCCCCCACCCCACTCCCAGCCCTCTATCTCTGCTATCCTCCGCCCCGCCCCACACCTCAGTGACGTGCATTCCGGATCGGCATTAAATCCCAAATCTTGGATGAGAACATTGGTGTGTTGTGCCAAAAGAAGGTGGCAGCAGAGCGAGGCAAGGCGATAATTACTTCCGTTTAGGTGGGGGTCTGTCTCCACTTCATTGAGATCGAGAATGTGCCAGACTGGGAGGGGTTCAGAGAGATGGCTGCCATGTATCCTACTGTTGTCTACTTTGGTCCTGTTTGACTGGAGATTTTATCACTAGTTTGGCTACTTTTTTTTTTCTTTCTTCTTCCTCCTATCTTTGACTACTCTCTCTCTCTCTTTCTCTCTCTCTCTCTCTCTCTCTCTCTCTCTCTCTCTCTTCTCTCTCTTCTTCTTGGCTCTCGCTTCTTCTCTCTTCTCTCTCTCTCTTGGCTTCTTGCTCTCTCTTCTCTCTCTCTCTCTCCTTCTCTTCTCTCTCTCTCTCTCTCTCTCTCTCTCTTTGAAAAGAAAAACTGATAACTTCTTTTCGCACGCTTTACATTTGATTGATGGTCTTTTTTGTTCTTTGCATTTTGGACACTACGGAAGGCTCGCGCGGATTGGTGGTTAAAAAAGCAAGCAGAGTGCTTATCTGTCATCCTCGTAAATAAAGAACTCTCCTCTCTCTCTCTCTCTCTCTCTCTCATCTCTCTCTCTCTCTCTCTCTCTCTCTTTTCCTCGCTCTCTCTGTCACTCTCTCTCTCTCTCCTCTCTCTCTCCTTTCTCTCTCCCTCTCTTCTCTCGCTCCTCTGTCTCCCCCCTCTCTCTCTCTCTTCTCCTCTCCTTCTCTCTCTCTCTCTTCGTCCCTCTGTCTTTCCCCCGCCCCCCTCTCTCTCTCTCTCTCTCTTCTTCGACCATGCTACTTCTGTGCACTTACCTACGACCTGATGTCTTTCTAGCTGTCTGTTCTTAGCCCACAGGGTATAAAATACCCCAATGTCGATATTGTCTTCCAGGAACGACGATCGGACGACCAGTATCATGTCGCTGCAGAGGCAACACACCGAGGACAAACGCCTCGTGATCAAGTCCCATCAGTGGTGTTAGTAGTACTACCTATTCTGAATCCAGCATACGCAGGATCCACCTGCTCAGGCACCTCTTCTGTTATATGACCTGCTTGGTTGATGAAGCAGCGAGAGAGCACTGCCCCTGCGTTGAGCGCCTCACGTCCGTCCAACGGCAGTCGCATCATGGCTTGTCATTGCGACGGGACTTCGATACAATCACAGAAGACGGACAGAAGATGGAGAGAAATAAAAGTTTGTAGAGTACGTAGACTTGACATGTGAATCCGTGGGCATCGTAATTTTGTCCTCATCGATCAGCATTTTTAAAAAAGTCTTAAATTCCTGTGGCTTCATGCCCTGCTCTCTCCATGGTGACCTCAGTGACGATTGACCTTCCTCATGTTATGGCTTTCGTTTGATTTCTGTCGGGGGCACTGGTATCGACAAATTCATGGGGAATTGTCGTTTTCCGTATTATATCCTGCTCTTTCCACCTTTTTCTCTATCCTTTTAAAGCATCTGCCTTTTCTCCCGCCTTTTCTCCACTTTCCATGGGAATTAGGTTTTGGTTATGCGGTGGAATAAACGCAGTATAGAGCGATCTTCCTTGGCAGTGAGCCACTGTGCGATAATGCGTTTGAACGAATAAGGCGCTAACACCAGCAAAAAGAATGTGAACCGGACAAACGTTTAAGGAAGAAACCGTAACACAGCAAATATAGAATGTGAAAAGACCAAGCACCAGCAATAAAGATGTGAACTGACCAACACAGCAATAAAAGAATGTGAACAGACCAACACAGCAATAAAAGAATGTGAAACAGACAACCCAGCAATAATGAATGTGAACAGACCAACCAGCATAAAGCATGTGAAAGACGACCGCGCAATAAGAATGTGACAGACTTACGGCAGCATTACAGAATGGAACAGACCGACCGCAGCAATAACAGAATGTGCAACAGACCATCACCAGCAATAAAGAATGTGAACAGACCGACTGCCGCAATACAGATGTGAACCTGACCGTCGCAGCAATACAGAATGTGAAACAGACCGACCGCAGAATACAGAATTGTCGAACTGACCAACAGCAGCAATACAGAATAGTGAACAGACCAACCGCGCAATACAGAATGTGAACAGACCAACAGCAAGCCAATACAGAATGTGAGACAGACAACAGCAGCAATACAGAATGTGAACAGACCAACAGCTGCAATACAGAATGTGAAAGACCAAAAGGCAGCAATACAGATGTGAACAGACCAACAGCAGGCTAGAAGCAGTGACAGACCAACAGCAGCAATACAGAATGTGAGACAGAGCAACAGGCCAGCAAGTACATATGTAAGACGACCAACTCAGCAGCAATATCAGAATGTGCGATGACCAACAGCAGCAATCAGAATGTGAGGCAGGACCAACCTCTTGCTGCAGTGCTCAGAAACTGGGCGTTGGACTGAGAGGCTGTGGTTCGAATCCCATCCGAGACATATAATTTATTTATTTATTTTTTATTTATTTATTTATTTGCCCATCCCAGGCATTTATCTATTTATTTATTTATTTTTTTATTTTTTATTTAGTTATTTATTATTTATTTATTTATTATTTTACTTACCTTACTTACTTAGTCCTCTGAATTCCTGGGGAACATTAGGGCCGGCACCCACACTCTTTCCAGCGACAGGTTTTGGGAGGATTTTTCAGCATTTGGCCACGACCATTCCGGCGGCTTCACTATCCGCGTCGGTACTCTTCGCATGTCTGTCTTGGTCTTCCCACTATTCTTTTGCCTAGGGGTTCGCATTCAAGGGGTTGTCTTGTGAATGTTGGATGGAGACACTTTCTGAGGGTTTGGGGCCAATGTCATCCCACTTACGCGCTTTCTGATTTGACTATTTCTATTGGAACTTGCTGGGTCTTGTTCCTCAAGGTTCTGCGTTTGGCAATAACATCTGGCATCTTGATGTTCACAATGTTCGTCCCTCACAGACATCTGTTGAATAAATGTTTGGAGTTTGTGGAGGTTGGTGTCTTTGTTGTTCGCCACGTTCAGACCATACAGAAGGAGACAGGTTTCACATTTGAGTTGAAGATTCTGATCTTGTTAAGGAGTGAGAGGGCAGAGGAATTCCGATAGGCGTCGTAGCGAAGTAAAGGTGTGTGTGGCTTTATTGGATGCGGACTCGTGATATTTTCCTCTGTACTCCATCTTTGCTGACCACACTGCCGAGGTAGACAAACTTGTCAACTTTCAATGATGTCTTCCTGTTGTTGTCGTAGTGGGGTCTCGTTGCTGGTTTGTTGACTCGCTCATGGGCTTCTGTTTCTTTATGTTGATTTGGAGGCCTCTTCTTTCCTGCTTCTTCTGCTACCGGAACAGCTTTTCTTGTGCGTTTGCTGTTGGTGGGAAGAAGGCTGATGTCGTCGGCGAAGTCAGGTGCTTCTCAGTTGCTTGGTAAAGTCCAATGGATTCCTGTCTCTTGCCGATCTGTAGACTTCCGCATATCCAGTCAACGACATCAGGAAAATTGTTGGCGATAGTAGACCACCCTGACGGACGGGTTTGTACAGTGAAGGGCTTCGTTAGCTGCCCATCGTGGGCGACTGGCTTTGTGGATCCTCGTAGAGTTGCTGGATGATGGCAACAAACTTTTTCACCTAAGGGTGGGAAGCCATAGTGGTGCATGAGTTTCCAGTTGGTATCTCTGTCGATGCTGTCAAAATGCCTTCTGAAATTTCTCTAATACTGCGTACAAAGGGGGTCTGCCACTTCCAGAGGACTGACTCGATGATATTTTCTCATGGTGGCAATTTGGTCTTGTGCATATATGTCTGGCGAAATCCAGCTTGTACTTGGAGGAGGGTTTGTCTAGGGCGGTCTGTAGTCTCACTAGCCTGATTTTGCAGCACCTTAACCGGGATGGACGCAACCATTATCCCTCTCCGTTTTTACAGGATGTCAGGTCCCCTTTCGGCAGCTTCACCAGGTGGCCTCTTTTCCAGTCTTCTGGCACTTCGTTCCTGCTCCCAGATCTTGCTTAGGGAGTGGACTGCTGCATCTATGTTGGACGTCCTGATGTTTGCTTCAGTTGCTTCCTGGTGGGAATTCCGTTGGACCCGCTTGCTTTACCCTGACTTCGTGACTTGAATGGCTTTGGTAACTTCCCGTATTGGTGGTGCGGCCTGATGTTGATGTCAGAAGCTGGGTTGGTGGTGGAAGTCTGGGGGGGACAGGTGGTGCAGGTCTATCAGTGTCTCTTTAAAGTGCTCTGCCCACCTTGCTCTCTGGCTCAGCTTTCCTGCGATGATGTTTTTCCCTCCTTGTCTTTGGACCGGGCGATGGGGTGTGGTCTTTCCAGAAAGTGTTCGGGTAATCTCATCAGTCTTTTCATGTTTTCTGTCCTTGCCGCTGTTTTCTGCCTCTTGCTGAGCTCATGGATGAATTGTTCTAGTCTGGTCTAGCACTCTTTCTTAACTTGGCGGTTGACGTCCCAGTAGTGTGCCTGTAACTCTTGCTTGTGGTCTTGGTCTTGGGTCTGGTTTGATCTGGTCTGTTAGGTGTTCTGCTTGTGTGGGGTTCCATCGTTCCTGCTGTCAGCCATTTCTTTGAGTTTTCTTCGCTTCTTTCCAAGCACTTGTATACATGTCGTCTGCCAGACCTCACACAGGTCACACAGTGGTCTTCGATTGTTTCTTCAGCAAGTGGGCAAGTAACGCTGAAATCTGTTTTCTGTTCAGTTTGAACCACTCTGTTGTTGCTCTTCCTTCAGACTGTGTACATTGTACTTATGTGATAGTCGGCCTGCTTGGTCTTTGTAGGCTTTCTATCTTGTTCTTAGAAAAAAGCTTCACAAGGTTGTGTCTGATGCTGCGTCTGTCCTCGTTTTCACTCTCACGTATAGTAAAACTTCTGCGCTCCAATGTCTGCGATGGTAATGTGGTCGATTTGGTTCTGGGTCTTCCCATAGGTGAATTAAAGTCATTTATTATTTTGATTCTTATTTATTATCGATTGTTTATCAATTTGTTTGTTTATTTCTGGCTTTTTCATCCCAGTCTTCGGTGTGTTACGATGTGCCATATGGAAGGGACTAAAAGGACGCGTCCGATTTTTAACCTATGGTGGATGTGTGCATGAGCTGTTGGCTGTAGTTTTCTTGAACAAAACGTACTGCAGGTGTTCTCTGTATCTCTCAAGGCTGGTTTTGTCAGGGATTACACTATGAAAGGAAACGAAGAATACAACCACGTCACGTAGTGTCAAACAGATGGAGCTGCTGTAAAACAATTTTTTTCCTCTTTTTGATTATTTTTTGTTTGTCTTGTTTGTTTTAAATTATGTAGGCTTTTTCCGCCTGGGTGAATTCTGCAAAAGCGTTGATGTCGGTGAGTTCAGAGGACAGTCGGATGGCTGGACAACGCAGTTGTGGACCTTCTGGAAGCAGATGACCACTCCCCTGGCGCTTCCTGCCCTGCTCAATAGCGTGCCTGACCTCAGTCTGGACCGTCTTCTCCACGTCCATTGCTCGTGATGAATTCTTCTTCATAGCCGTTGTGGTATTGGCAAATTCTCCGGTGACAGTCGTTTAGACGGGACAACGGTTGGCCTCCAAAAGGGGTTACTCTCTCTTCTCTTTGTCTCTCTGTCTCTGTCTCTATCTCTCCTCTCTCTCTCTCTTCTCTCTCTCTCTCTCTATCTCTCTCTCTCTCTCTATCTCTCATCTCGGACCTGCTCTGCGATGGAGAAAGCAGCTGGGGCGGATTAGTAGTGGCGTTCTGAGTATGCAGTATAAGAACAATGTTACCATGAATATCTGTGAGTGGTACGAACTGCGTTTGTTTGTTTGCATTCTATTCTCTCTCTCTCTCTCTCTCTCTCTTCTTCTCCTCTCTCTCTCTCTCTCTCTTCTCTCTGGCGAGAGGGGGTGGGGAGGGAGGGCCGGTGGTGGTCGGTGGTGCTGTGTGGGATGGGGGTGGGGGGGGGGAGGGGGGTATAGTCGAGGGGTGAAGTGGTGTAGAGGAGGAATTTCAGTTTTGCTGCTCCCGCTGGAAGAAGAAGAAAAGAAAAGACAAGACACGGTGGTGCAAGTAATGTCGTACATATTTCTGTAAGACACGGTGGTGCAAGTAATGTCGGCTACTTATTTCTGCTAAGGACACGGTGTGGTGCATGGAATGTCGTACATATTTCTGTAAGGACACGGTGCGTGCAAGGATTGTCTACATATTTCTGCTAAGACACGGTGGTGCAAGGTATGTCGTACATATTCTCTTCTCGGGGGGGATTAAAGACGGGATGGGTGGGGGCAGGGGAGGGGGGGGGGCCGGAGGGGAGGGGGGAGGGGGGGGGGGGAGCTTAGTCCCGTAGGCATAGCGTTCACCTTTCTGCTCTGGCGGACAAAAGTATGCAGATGGGCAGCCTAACTTCCTGCTCTAGCGGGAAACAGTTGGTGCGTAGCATAGAAAGTTGGCATCTGTGAAGACGTCAGTGGTGCCTGATAGGAAAGCTTGTCACTGTCTCAAGATAAAAAGTGCACGATAAATCAGTTCTGCATTGTTGGTTCTGTTTGTTTGTTTCATTCAGCTTGCTCTGCGGGCGAACCATTAGCTTGTTAGGTGGTACGTTTTGCTACCTGCTTTCTTGGGAATCACGTACTGCATGCAATGGTTGAATTTAGCCCTCTTAACAGATGCTTTCAGGGACATGCGGTGTTCCATCGGTAATCTAGCAGCACAGTTGGAGTTCAGTTGCCGGCGGTGGGGGGGGGAAAACAAGGAAGTGGCAGACTTGGGGAGGTCTGTACTGCGTTGAGAAGGAGGCTCGCCAGTCGGTAGTCGCCAACCAGGCAGGAGCCTGAGGCAGTTGACATTCGTTGTTGTCGGATGCTTCCTTCTTCGTTAGCAGTGATCCCAGACTGACGTGCTGGGTGATGACGGTGTTTTGGCCGTGTTGCCCTCCCTCAGGCTGTCTTCAGGTTCACCGGGCGGCCGTCTTCATGCTGAGTGGCGTGTCCGGCACTGCAGTCGCCAAAGCCGACTGCAATGAACCCACGTCCACTCGCGCCCGTGGGGACGTTCCACAAGCTCCCGTGCGTTATAAGGAGGGCCCAGCTGGTCGTGCAGCGCACTGGTGAAGTCGCAGGGCAATGGCCAGCGCCTCGTCGCCCAACTGCCCCACAGCATCTCGCGAAAGCCGTCCCCGGCGACAGGGCTGGTTCCTGTCGTCGTCACTTGCTATGCGAGGAAGGTTGTCTGCGGCCCGCCCTACGCCTGTTGCCACCCTTGGCGCTTCTCCTGCAATGCCATCAGTCCAGAATAGGACTTTTCATAAACTTTACACACCACAAAGGAGACTGGGATACACCCAAAGATGTGCGTTGTGGGACCCAAGAGAAGTTTCCAAGCATCTGTGATCAACTGCCCCCCGTGGAAGGGCCGCGCTGTGTTCACTTAGGGTGCAAGCACGCACAAGTATTCCTTTAAGACGTCAAAGGACATATTGGCTCCCTGGCAGCGACGTTGTATGGTGGCACTGGATGTGACACGAAAGAACCTCCACAAGACGTTTCCCATGGGTGTATCAGCCCATATTTCATGACTGCAGAAGCCCACCGACGATATCCGCCACGCAGGCAACTGCGTGTGCATCCCGCAGCTCACTCGTTGCTGTTTCGGCTGACAGGTGCGGACAGTACAAACTCTGACACGGAAGACTTTCTCCATGAAGTCTTAGTGCCGTCTGAGAGAATCCCGGTTACAGTCTTTCCTGCTGTCAACAGGACGTTCCCTGCGGTCAGTCTCAGTCTTTCCTCACCGTCACTTTTCCCCAGAGTCGACCAAAAGGGAGAGAGAGAGAAAAAAAAAAAAGATAACTGTGAGCAGAAGTTTTTGCTAAGTTGCTCTCGCAGGGGAAAAAAAAGGTAAACGTAGTTCCGGGCAGGACATTTCACAACCCCTCACAGGAAACCATGGTGCATTGGATGGGAAAGTTTCGTTTGTTCTCTCGTGGGGAAAATAAAATAGTGTAGCGTGAGAAAAAGTTTTTATTTGCTTTTCACGGACACAAAGTTAGTCCATGGAAGCAATTTAGTTACCTGCTCACATGGGAAAAGTAACGCGCTTTGTGGAAGGCGTTCTACTCCAAAAGAAATAAGTGGAAGAAAAATTTCGTATTCTGCCGCAAGCCAAAAACAAAACAAACAAAAAAACCCGCATGAGTCGGAAGTTTAGTTCGCTGCGCTTGTGGCAAAAAAAAACATTTTGTTCGCGATAGGAATATTTTGATTCGTTGCTTCGGGCGAAGGCAGTGCGGTAGTATTAGGCTTATTTTGCTGTTCACGTCGGAGGTTGGGGAGGGTGGGGGGGGGGGGGGGGTAGCACATGTATAGGAAATTTTGCTTATTGCTCAAGACAAAATGGCAAATGCGTCATTCGGATGGTTATATAGGCTGCAATCGTCGGTGAGAGAAAGAGGGGGAGGGGGCAGAGAGAAAGGGAGAGATGAGAGAGAGAAGAGAGAGAGACGAGAGAGAGCGGAGAGGAGAGGAGAGAGAGAGGAGAGAGCGAGAGAGAGAGACATATAACGCGCGCGCTTGCACACACATACACACACCAACACACCACACACACACACGGACACCACGCACGCAGCAGCACACCCACACACACACACACACACACACACACACACACACACACAACCACACACACACACACACACGCACGCAGCACGCACACACATACATACACACACAACAACACACACACACACACACACACACACACACACACAACAGCCGGCGGGGGGGGGCGTGGGGGGCGGGGCGGGGGGGATAGTTGAGAGGATGAGGGGAGTGAAACACAAAGTCAAAATTCCAGTGCACAGGACGGTTATTTTTGTTTTATCGCTCACAGATATGTAGGATGCAGCCTGCAAATGGTTGATTCAACACACACGCCATGGACAATGCCAAACGCTGTGAATCGGCGGCAGAGCAGGGTCATCTCTGGCTGAGATCCGTTTGAAGACTGAATAATTGACTGATGTCTACTTATTACAGCCCATGTGAACACAGCTTACATACCATTACAGGCGGCGTAGCAACATACCATTCCAGCGGGACAGATTGATCCTATATGTATCAGTCTTCTCTCTTTCTTTCTTTCTGTCTTTTTTTTCCTATTTTTCTTTCTATCTTTTTCTTCATCTCGCTTTCATTCATTTATTTCTTCTCTCTTTGTGTATGCTTTCCTGCCATTCTTTCTTTCTTTCTTCCTTCTCTCTCTTTTCTTTCTTTCTTTCTCCTTCTCTCATTGATTTTTTTTCCTTTTTAGCTTTACTTTACTGCTTTCTTTCTTTTCTTCATCTCTCTCTTTCTTTCATTTCTCTATTCATTTATTTCTTATACTTCTTAATTAATGCATTATTTCTTTCTTTCTTTCTTTGTTATTAAAAATATGCGCAGTGCGGTCTCAAAACATAAGCGCATGTGGTTGTATAGCGTATTATGGACGACTCCGCACGCGTGACACTTATTGAAATGAATTGAAACTGAACTGAAATCTTTCTTTCTTTCTCCTTTCTTTCAATCTTTCCTTTTTGTTCTTTCTTTCCTTCCTTCATGTATTCATTTATTCATTTATTCATTTATTCTTTCCTTCCTAGCTCCTTCCTTCCTCCCTTTCTTCTTCTTTCTTTCTTTCTTTCTTTCTTTCTTTATTTCTCTCTTTCTCTCTCTCTCTGCCTTTCTTTCTTTCTTTCTCTCTTTCTTTCTTTCTCTCTGCCTTTCTTTCTCTCTTTCTCTCTGCCTTTCTTTCTTTCTTTCTCTCTGCCTTTCTTCCTTTCTTTCTTTCTGCCTTTCTTTCTTTCTTTCTCTCTGCCTTTCTTTCTTTCTTTCTTTCTCTCTGCCTTTCTTCCTTTCTTTCTCTCTGCCTTCTTTCTTTCTTCTCTCTGCCTTTCTTCCTTTCTTTCTCTCTGCCTTTCTTTCTTTCTCTCTGCCTTTCTTTCTTTCTCTCTGCCTTTCTTTCTTTCTTTCTTTCTCTCTGCCTTTCTTTCTTTCTTTCTTTCTCTCTGCCTTTCTTTCTTTCTTTCTCTCTGCCTTTCTCTCTTTCTTTCTCTCTGCCTTTCTTCCTTTCTTTCTCTCTGCCTTTCTTTCTTTCTTTCTTTCTCTCTGCCTTTCTTTCTTTCTTTCTCTCTGCCTTTCTTCCTTTCTTTCTCTCTGCCTTTCTTTCTTTCTCTCTGCCTTTCTTTCTTTCTTTCTTTCTCTCTGCCTTTCTTTCTTTCTTTCTTTCTCTCTGCCTTTCTTTCTTTCTTTCTCTCTGCCTTTCTCTCTTTCTTTCTCTCTGCCTTTCTTTCTTTCTTTCTTTCTTTCTTTCTTTCCTTCTTTCAGGTTTTGCCTTTTACTCTGTCACGAGACTTCAAAAGGTTATTAACTCCCATAACGAGTCAGATGCCTACGATCATGTCAATGCCATATTCGACTTGGTGATGGAGGAGATTGCTGACATATTTTGACTTTTATCTGATGGTATGTCGCCGCTACGTCTTCACCCCTCCCCCTCCCCCTCCTTCTCTCTCTTTTCTCTCTCTCTCTCTCTCTCTCTCTCTCTCTCTCTCTCTCTTCTCTCTCTCTCTCTCTCTCTCTCTCTCTCCCCCCCCCCCCTTTGTTTGCCTGTTACCTCAGGACAGAAATGATGGTTGTCGATCAGTCAGTCTCACCAAACAACGGTAATCCTCCTCAAAAGCCGGCCATATCTATCGACTAGTTTATGTGAAGATATGTCTGTATGCCTTGTCTGGATCTCTGTCTGTCTGTCTGTCTATCCGTCTGTTTGTCTGTCTGTCTGTCTGTGTGTGTGTCCGTCTGTCTGTCTTCTCTCTCTCTCTCTCTCTCTCTCTCTCTCTCTCTCTCTCTCTCTCTCTCTCTCTCTCTCCTCCCCACCCCGCTATCGCCGTTTCTTTCCTAATTCAAGCATCCCCACCCCCACCCACCCCAAATTCTCCCCCATCCTACATCAATCAATGTCCTCAAGCTTTCACCTCTCCCACCTCCACCCCCTCCCCCAGTCTCTCACCACCCCGTTCTCCCCTACCCCCTCCCGCCTCCCCCCCCCCCCCCCCCCCCCCCATCACCCCTCCTCTCCACCCCTCCCCCGACCCCGACCCCCACCTTTCTCCCTTTCAGTCTACGAACGCGACAATGTCAGACATCGGGCGCCTATGCGAGGAAGTGACGCCATCAAAGTGAACCCTGGAATGATAAAGGCCCGTAATCGGCGCCCCCAATCCCCCTCAGGACCGGCGCATGATGTCCCTTGTGTACGCTTGTTTACTGCTGGTTACAGCGCTCACAACTCTCTGTCGGCGTCAGTGCAAGGATCCGTTTGTCGATCACTGCCGATCCGCTTACGTCAGTATGGAAGGGAAGGGGAGTTGAAGGGAGGGGGGTGGGGGAGGGGAGATAAAGTTTGAGATGAGACGGGCAGAGAGGTGAGAGAGAGAGGGGAGAGGGGAAGCAGGAAGCGGAGCGATGGTGGTGGGAGAGAGAGGGGGGAGAGAGAGAGAGAGGGGAGAGAGAGAGGGGAGAGAGAGAGGAGAAGAGAGAGAGAGAGAGAGAGAGGAGGAGAGAGAGAAGAGAGAGGAGAGAGAGGGGAGAGATGGGGGGGGGGGGGGGGCAGAGAAAGATAGACAGGCAGGCAGACAAACAGACAGACAGTGAGATAAGTCACAAATGTATTCGATCAAGGGTTGAGACCATAGATCCGGAGAGAGGAGAGAGAGGAGAGAGAGAGAGGATGGAGAGAGGAGTGAGAGAGAGAGAGAGAGAGACGAAGAGATGAGAGAGAGAGAGTGAGAGAGAGAGACAGCAGACAGACAGAGAGACAGAGACAGGAGGAGACAGAGAGAGACAGAGAGAGAGAGAAAAAGAGAGAGAAGGGGGAAGGAGTGGGGGGCTGGGGAGAGAGAGAGACAGATTGAAAGAGAGACAGAGATACACAGACATAATTATTAAAAACAGAAGGAATAGCAGACTGCATATTTTTTCTGTTTTTCTTTTCTTTTCTTGAAACATAATGATAAAACAACATAAAAGCATCACGTCTGTTCCCCCCCCCCCCCCCCCCCCCCCCCCCCCCCCCCCCCACCCCCCCCCCCCCCCCCCCCCCCCCCCCCCCCCCCAACCCCAAGACGTATTGTGGAGTAACGCCAAGAATCTCTCTCCTCTCTCTCTCTCTCTCTCTCTCTCTCCTCTCTCTCCTCTCTCTCTCTCCCACACCACCACCGCAACACACACACACACACACCACACACCCACACCACACAGCACACACACCACAACACACACAAAGTGTGTGGTGTGTGTCGTGTGTTTTGTGTTGTGTTTTGTGTGTGTGTGTGTCTCACTCGTGATTGTTGCCAAGCAAGACGAGACGTTTGTCACACAAACAAACAACAACACACAACATCAAACACGAGCAAACAAACAAACAAACACACTGCGATCGGAATGAATAGAGCGCGAGTTAGTCAGCCCAATCCCCTGGCTCCCCCGATTCTCCCTTTTAACTAGCAGTCTCTGCCGTGTGGCGTGTGTGCTTACTGTGTTGTTGCAAACCCACAGGGGTCTGGTTATTGACACTGAGCCCAAGATCAGCGCGCGCGCGCGCGCGCGACGTGCGAGTGTGTGTGTGCGAGGGGGGTGAGGGTGCCGAAGGGGTGATTGAGTGTGTTAATGTGTGTGTGCGTGTGTGGTGTGTTTCTGGTGTGTGTGTGTGAGCAGAGAAAGAGTGTGTGTGGTGTGTTGTGTGTGTGTGCCAGTGTGCGTGTGTGTGTGTGTGTGGTTGTGTGTGTGTGAGTGTGTGTGGTCGTGTGTTGTGTGTGTGAGTGTGTGCGGGCGCGCGCGCGCGCGGTGTTGTGGTGTGTTGTGTGTGTGTGTGTGTGTGTGTGTGTGTGTGTGTGTGTGTGTGTGTGCTGTGGTAGTGTGCGCGTGTGCGTGGTGTGTGCGTTTGAATGTGTGTGTGTTAATGTTTGTTTGGGTGTATTTGTTTTCGTGCGAGCGTGCGTGCGCCTGTGTGTATGCGTGCGTGCGTGCGCGTGCATGCATGCACACGCGTATGTGTGGGCGTGTGCATGTGTGACTGTGCGTATGTGTGTGTGTGTGTGTGTTGTGTGTGTGTGTGTGTGTGTGTGTGTGTGTATGTGTGTGTGTGTGTGTGTGTGTGTGTGTGTGTGTGTGTGTGTGTGTGTGTGTGTGTGTGATAGTTGCCATTCCAATAACCGATGCACTGAAAGCCATTAATCTGGTGATTTTCTAGCCAGTCGATTTAATCTACACAATCTCACAGCCCGTTAAATCGTTTGGGGGTCGTCAAATTAACGTCATTACTCTTTGAATGATGATAAATGATGAACAATCTGCCTGTGTGTCTCTTGTCAGGTTTCTTTTCCTTTTTTCGAACTCATCCTAAACGTTAAAATTCAAACAAATTTTAGAATGAATTCAAAGTGAATCCGCCAGTTAACATGAACATTCAACGCCCATCTTGCGGCGAGTGTGAGAAGAGAAGTAAAGTGAATCCGCCAGTTAACATGAACATGCAATGCCCATCTTGCGGCCAGTGTGAGAAGAGAAGTCATTGCTCGTTCTTCGTTTTCATTGCCCTGAATGTTGTTTATCTTGCTGGAAGAAGTCCTAGTCGGTCGAAACGCGTGGTGTCTTGTCTTATAATTGATTTTGTCCATGCTGACTGGCAGATTTACATGTTGTTGTCTCGTTCGTCATTTGTCAGATGGATTCCCCCGTCTCCTCGACAAAGGTGGCAGTACGTCGCAGGTCCTCCAGTCCTCCGTAAAAATTCCTGGCCGCTGGGATTGGGTCGGGCCAGGTTTTCTCTCGGAGCGCTTGGTGGAGCGGACAGGACTGCAGCAGAAGTTCTGTTGTCTGGCTGCCTGTTCTGCAGGGGCACCGCTCTGTGTTGCCGATGCGGAGTTTAAAGAATAGGTGGTGTTTCAGGCCGTTGTGGCTTGTCCTGAGCCTGAAGATGACTACCTTCTCTCGACGAGGCAGCAGGTAGTACGGGTCTGCTCTGTTGTGACGTGGATGCTGCTGCTTCCACTTGTTCTGCAGCTTGGCCTTGATGATGGTCCTGGATTCGGGGGTACCTGGTAGATCTGTCCATCTGCTCCTTCGTAGTGCCCTCCTTTGCCAAGGAGTCAGTAGTCTCATTGCCGAGCACGTTGCAGTGGGAGGGAATCCACTGCAGGGTGACTGTGTGACTTGTGCAGAGGGAGGCGAGAGATGAGGACAGATCGTTGAGCTCTGGATCTCTGGTGGACTGAAGGGCCTGCAAGATGGACAGGGCGTCGGTCAGGAAGATGTGGCTGGCGTAGGGGCTGACCTCGATGTGGGCTGCTGCTGTTTTCAAGGCTCTGTAGTTGGTGGAGTACAGGCCGGTAGCGAGGCAGATCTTTTCTTCTCTGCCTCCTGGATATTGAACGTAGATCCCTGCCCCCCCCCCCTCCCCCTCCCTCTCCTCCGTTTCGAATGGCATCTGCTGTAGAGCCGTCGGTGTAGAGCGGATTTACATTAAATTCCTCTTAAAATTTGTTTCAGTTTCCCCATTGCAGTCACCTCATTTTGAAACTAACTACATTAGAATTGAATAAGCAAGACGTAAATGAATTTCAATTACCGAATAATAAGCATTCGTACATGTCACTGTATGAATGAGACGGACTAATATAACTTCCTTCATAATGACATGCACGTATCTATTCAGTTCAGCTGTCTTTTCACGAGGTCAATGTGTGCAATGCAGAAAATGTTAAAAAATGTTCATAAATGTTCAAAAATGTTAAACAATGTTAACAAATGTTCATAAATGTTCAAAAATGTTCACAACTGTTCACAAATGTTCATAAATGTTCAAACATGTTACAAAATGTTCACAAAAATGGTTATAAATGTTCATAAATGTTCATAAATGTTACAAAATGTTCAAAATGTTAAAAATAATGACAGGGGCGCAGAGCACCCTTACTCGTCTTGCATTTTCTGAAAGAATCAGGTACAGAAATTTGTGTTGTTTTATTTCTCATCGCGAGGAATGAGAGAAGGTGGGAGAGGTGGAGCAGCGGGGGGGGGGGGGGGTGGGAGAGAGAGAAGAGAGAGAGAGGAGAGAGAGAGAGAGAGAGAGAGAGAGAGAGAGAGAGAGAGAGAGAGGCAGACAGACAGACAGACAGACAGACAGACAGACAGAGAAAGACAGACACAGATGTGGTGTTCTTGTCTGTCTGTCTCTCCCCCCCCCCCCTTTCTCTCTCCCTCCCTCCCTCTCTCCTTCTCCTTCTCTCTCTCTCTCTCCCTCTCTCTCTCTCTCTCTCTCGCTCTCTCTCTCTCTCTCTCTCTCTCTCTCTCTCTCTCTCTCTTGTTCTCCATCCAACCTACCCCTCGCTCACCACCCTCTCCCTTACCCTCTTATGTCTGCCTCTGCCTCTGTCTGTCTGTCTGTCTGTCTGGTTCGTCTGTCTGTCCGTCTGTCTGTCTGCCCCTCTGCCTGTTTATCTGTAGGTCTGTCTGTCTATATGTCTGTCTGTTCGTCTGTCTGTCTGTTTGTCTGTCTGTCTCTTTCCACCCTCTCTCTCTCTCTCTCTCTCTCTCTCCCTAACTGTACCCTCCTCCCCAGCTATGTGTCTTCAGCGCCAGTCGCAGGGCGCCCGCTGGTCTGGAGCGACCTGTGAAAGTCTGGAAATTGGTCTGCTGCTCCTGGAATTAGTTCCACAACCTCTCTCCTCTATGGCGTCATTTTCGCGTCAAAAGACGAGAAAATATGTAGGGTTTTTTTCTTTTTTTCTTCAAGTTGTGTGGATATTGATTTTTAGAGGTGTACTTTCAAGCGACACGTCTAATGCGGATTGAAATGTTAAAGGTGTAATGCAGTGATATGATATGTGTCACAGCGAGGAAGATTTATGGACAAAGTTGAAATTCTGTCGGGTTTGGTGATCGTGGAATTGTACCAAATGTGGTTGGATGACTGGACTAACACAGATGGATACACGGTTTGTGTTGAGAGAGGTGGACATACAGGGGGAGGGGAAGGGGAGGCTGAAGGGAGACAGACAGACAGACAGACAGACAGACAGACAGACAGACAGACAGGTAGTCGGACAGACAGACAGATTTAGAGTTTGACATTCAGAGCCCGTACTGACTGCGAACCGCACTTTCACCGCACTGGTTGGTACCTGATCCTTGACAAACGACTAGATCGTTTGGTCTACAGAGTTTGGAATGTGTTTTCACTGGGATGTAAAACTGACATCACAATCCCTTGATACAAAGTCTCACTCATTTATATCCGAAGTACAGTGACTCGATTATTCCGGCCGTACCGAACGAAATGTTTGATTACGAATCAAGAGAGCAAATTCAGCCAGCCATTTGTTAGTTTCCATCGCAGTAAAGCTTTTACAGGGTCAGTCCCCTTTGCGCGAACTTCATTAGTTCCAATGGCATGCTGACTCCCCCCCCCTCCCCCCCCCCCCCCCCCCCCCCCCCCCCCCCCCCCCCCCCCCCCCCCACACCCCCTTCTCCTGCGAATCTGAGATGGCCGAGCAGGCGTAACTCCAGAACATTGAATCGTGAACTAAAATGCATTGTGCACCTCAAAGAAAGACACGAATAGCCAAGACCGCCAACCCAAATCATGACGAGACGACCTTGGTTCGTGAATGAAAAATGTGTCTAATAAAGAACGATCCTTACAACGGCTCCCTACGAGAAAGTGGGGGGAAATAGAGGACCTACTTAATATCAAATTGTCATAGGATAACAGCGAAAATAGACATCGAACATTGGCTGAATCACTTCGAAAGTATCGGAGAGTGTCTGTTCTGATCCATCGTAAACAGAACTATACCTACTAGGCTTCGTCAGTTCGCTGCGAGTGTGGCATTAGCCGTGGACGCCAGGGGAGAAATGGTAGCGCTCCTTTGAGGGACACTGATGTGAGAGACCAGTGTC
The DNA here is from genome assembly GCA_018398815.1 of Conus ventricosus. Lineage (NCBI taxonomy): Eukaryota > Metazoa > Mollusca > Gastropoda > Neogastropoda > Conidae > Conus > Conus ventricosus. Next base: position 9,686 of record JAFLJL010017530.1, on the reverse strand, counting down.
GGGTGGCGCAGACAACCTTCCAGCCATGTGGGTGACGGCGGGTCTAGCCTGTGTCGCCGGGGGACGGTTCCTGGAGATGTGGGGCGATTGGCGAAGGAGCGCTGCCTGACTGTGACTACCGTGGCCTGGAAAGCCATGCTCTGTTTGGGGCAGCAGACATGGTGGGCACTCCTTACGGGGTTGGGCTGAAAAATTGCCCTCTCGGCCGCAGTCAGCGAGTACCCGCCGAATATTAGGGACTCGTGCAGCGCTCCAGCGATCTTCGTCCTGCTCACTCCTTGAGGCGGCCTCACGCGGCACAGGACCACCGCCACCCGAGCATGAAGAAGGCCGCCCGGTGGTCCTGAAGACAGCCTGATGTTTGGGGGACAGCAGGCAACACACACCGACGCCAATCGTCGGTCGACCAACAACCTGAATTGAACCAACGTTCAAGAGCAACACGACCAAAGTTGAACCGACATTCAAGAGGAACACGAGCTCAGAGAGAGGAATGCGACGACCCCCCACTGAAACCCACCCACTACTGCCGGCGACAGCAGTTGCCACAATGATGCAGACCCATGTCTGCAGTAACCTTGTCCTTAAGGGCTAAGGCCGATAGGACGTTAATCTCACCCTTAACTGGAACTGGAACTGTACTAGGCTCTCTATTGACCGTTAGTAATGTCATCATAAACAAACCACACACATGAATAAGTGTTGTTTCTCCTTCCCGGACGACGATGGCCACAACTTCAGCTATTACTGGGTGGTGGTTTGTGCACAAAGATGGCTGATCAGGCCGATCCTCGCATTGAATAGTCTGTTGCAGTGTGGACAGGGCACACTTGGAGGTGAGCCAGGCTGAAAGGCGGTGTTTGCTCTGGGGTTTTTTTTCACAGAAGCTGACGTTTTTGCTCCTGTGCCCCCGCTCGCCTCGTTTCAAAGTCTGTTATTCATTTATTCATTATTGTAATGGCTAACGAACAGAACAATTGAATGATTAGCTGACCAGCGGATAGGCTGATTGATTCTCTTCGATAGGTAACTGTGGCCGGTAAGGACTTAATCAATTTGCACTTACGTTAATGTAGATAGATCTGTTACATACATACATACTACATACATACTACATACATACATACACATACATACATACATACATACATACATACATATAGATACACGCGCGCGCGCACACACACGCACGCACGCACGCACGCACGCACGCACGCACGCACGCACGCACGCACGCACGCACACACGCACACACACACACACATACACACACGCACTAACCAGCCAACCAGCTGGTCAGTCAGTCAAACAACCACCTAGTCTGGCGGACTGACCTTTGCGCTGAATGACTTACTAGTTAACTTACGAACTTGGCCACGCACCTAACAAACCAGGTGAGCTTTCAGGGCGAACATAGTCACTTCAAATATTCCAGTGTAAGGGGAGGGGGGGGGGGGGGGGGGGGGGCATAAACATGCTGATAAAATCCAAAATCACTTTGTTACACTAACTTAAAAAGACATCGCACGTTTTGCTCTGTACAGAGAGAGGGAGAGAGAGAGAAGAGAAGAGAGAGAGAGAGAGAGAGAGAGAGAGAGAGAGAGAGAGAGAGAGAGAGACAGAGAGAGAGAGAGAGAGAGAGAGAGAGAGAGAGAGAGAGAGAGACAGAGAGACAGAGAGAGACAGAGAGAGACAGAGAGACTCACTCATCCTCTCTGGGGGCGGAATAGCTCAGTTAGTAGAGCGCCGCACTCGTGATCCTGGGGTTGCGAGTTCGAATTTCGGTATAGGGGGATTTTTCCCTTGGAGTTAACATTGGTTCTGACTCCATTCCCCATACAGTCCTTCGAATGAGACTATAAACCAAGGTTTCGTGTGTGAACGCACGCACAACATCTTGCACACACGTAAAATCCCATCACCAACTTTCGGAAGAGAAGGCCAGTTTGGCCGTTGGTATGGATGACACGTTACACATAGCATGCACCTTCCCGAAGATGGAGTATGGCTGCCTTAATGGCAGGATGAAAAAAAAACAAAAAACAACAACGGTCACACACACACACACACACACACACACACACACACACACACACACACACACACACACACACACACACACACACACAAACTCGACTGCCTGTCTATACAGGCAGTGTCCGCAGGAGTATCAACCTGCGTACGCA
>JAFLJL010017529.1:0-15298 GCA_018398815.1 Conus ventricosus | reverse complement strand
AGTCACCTCAAGTTCTTACTCAAGTCACCTCAAGTTCATAACTAAGTCATCCTCTAAGTACAACCAAGTTCTTATTCAAGTCAACTTATAATTATTTATTAAGTTCTTAAAGTATTATGCATTTGAAATGGATCAAAATGATCTTTTGTTGTTGCGGTTCTAGCATGCTTTTTTGTTCAGCTTCTATATTTAGTGGTTGAGATTTTTTGACTGCTTTGGTTTTCGCTGTCTTTGTTTATATATTTTATAACCGTAATAACCACCCCCAACAGCAATGCCGCCAAAAATGACAATTGCTTTAAGAAAATATGAAGACTTTGGCGGTGTAGGCAACCCTGTTGTTGTAGGCCTCGAATCAACTTGTTCTGGCGTTTTTATATCTGGCATTGAAACAACTGCTGCGGCTCTGGCACTTTTTCATTATGAGCTATATTCTGTGATTGCAACATTAATTTTTTGTTTGTTCCACTCTGCTAATTTTTTTCCTGCTGCAACGCGTCCAGGATTTTTACTGATCACATTCTCCACCTGATTCAATGTTTTTCTGATTCTGATTCTGCTGATTTTCTGGCTCGATCATTTTGAAGGGAAATAAAATCTATATGATTAAAAGTAATTAACCCCATGATTAGCGCGACAATAATGTTCCAAATCTGTAATACAGATCACATCCTAGAGACTCTAATGACTTTGTTAAAACTGGATCCTGCGTTAAATCATACATAAAATCTTGTTCAGAATCAATGGGAACAAATCGGCCTACTAGTTTAGTGTATAAACTAAGAGCCGTTTGCCCGACACTTTTTACCATTCTTGATCCTAGTTGCGCTTCATACCTGTTATGATACTTTATAATGTCTTGTGGCAACATTTGTTGAATTTGTTCTATGCTGAATTCATTGCCGAGGAACTGTTTTGTTTTTTCACATGCTGCCAAAGAATACAACCTCTCCTTTTGGGGCATAATAGCTTGCTCATCAACTTGGTCATTTGTAATCATAAGTTCAGGAATGTTTAGTAGATCGTCGCTGTTCATGTTTTATTACTAAATATAATTATTATTTTGTTTTTAAAATGAGCGCTGAAAAGACTGTTACCAATCTTGTTTACCATTCTGCTGTTATTGGAGGCCTAAGTGTAGGATACACAATGCTTGGTAAAAGCCTGTTAAAAATAAAAACGGCGATCTTGGCAAACTAGACTTTGAGGATTCAGCAAAGCTAATTGCTGTTATAACAGCTTCGTTTGCTACGAAAGATTTTTTAGTTAAGCAAGGAATAATTCCAGACAGTATAAATATGTAAAATAAAAAATACATTTATAAAAATGGCTTCACTCGTAATGATGATAGGCGGCGCTGTGGTTAATGCGCTTGTTTTTTAGCAGAAGTAATTACGCATTTAGTAAACTGTGGATGACAGCGAGAGAAAAAGACATAACAAAGCTGTGGAGCAACTAGCAGCTGCACAAGATCACTATGAAAAGCAGAGAATTGAGCAGTTAGATTTTATTAACGACAAACTGAAAAAACAGGGACATGCAGCTTACACATTTAAAGATGTTGATCAAGCAATAAAAAATATTATCTTTAACAGGCAAACCAATCGAGACATTGCCCCCACCAAATTCAGTGACTTTTATCAACCATCAGAAAAACAAAAGATGCAAGAAATCGTGTTTATTGTCTTTGGCATGACCGTCGTGTATTTTGTTGCACATAATATTGGCTGAATAAAAATGAACAAAATCTATTATTCACCGAAAGGATATGGAAGGGAATCACAGCAATAAAAAAGCTAAGCCAAGCAGCGGGAGTCAGTGAACAAACAGCAAAGGAATGGTTATCTAAACAAGCGATTTGGCAAATTTATTTACCTGCACCTAGACGAATACAGAGACCACACTTTGTGAATACAATACCGAACGACACCCATCAAATGGATCTTCTATATTTACCCCACGATACGATTAGACGAAAAAGATTTAAAGTACGCACTCACAGTCATTGACATAGCTTCAAGATACAAAGATGCAGAACCATTAACACAAAAGAGTGCTTCTGCTGTTGCTGTCGCTATACACCTGATATATCAACGGGGTCCCTTAACTTATCCTCGCATGATTCAAGTCGATGATCGAAAAGAATTTAAAGCCGAGTGAATCAATTATTGTTAAAACATAGAGTTACCATTAGAAGAGGCATTCCAGGAGTTCACAGATCACAGGCTTTAGTTGAAAACTTTAACAAACAGTTATCTGAAAGACTTTTTTCCTACCAGTATCACAGAGAGCTGATTGACAATTCTCGCAACACAGAATGGGTTAGAAGAATGCCCTCAGTTTTGCGCGTAATGAATAATGAAGAATTTAAAGGGCTAAAACCAGTACAAGCAATCAAAAAACAAACAATAAATGTTGCTGAAGGAGACTCCAGTTCATCTGGCAAACTATTACCGTTTGGTTTAAAGTAAGGTACCTTTATTTACCGGGAGAAGCAGAAGGGGACACTCGCATCAGGGCAACAGATCCAGTTTGGAGTGTTGATCCATATGAAATAAAAAGAATTGTAAAAATGAATCCGCCCGTTTATTATTTACGAGAAACTGACACAACAAAACAACCAGCTCCCCAAAGATCTTTTGTGAAGGAAGAACTACAGATAATCCCGCAAGATACAGCTCCAGTTGCTTAATTAATTTTAATTTACATAAATATATTTGAGTCTAAAATGGAAGCTCAGAGGAAGCGCAGAACGAAACAAGAATGATAAAGGAAGAGACCGTGGAATTGATACGGGAATCATATGATACGAGTTCTATTATTAAGGAAACATTTACGTGGATTCATCGGCACATGCTAAAACATCCAGATCACCTACAGCCCAAAATCCCAAATTTGATTATCAAATATGGGGAAAAGAATATCTTGAAATAATAAAAAAAATTCGAGCGCATCAAGCAAACATGAAAATAATTTGGTTGAATTGGATAATGATATGATTGAGCTTTTAACAAAATTTGAGGAAAAATATGACATAAATGGGTTTATAACAAAACTTGAGGAAGATATGTAATTATGCTGTTCTCCAGTGCCCAATTGCATATGAAAACTCTGGATTAACAAATACTCGTTTGTGTTTGTTCTATCTAATGACTTCTTTGTTACAACAGTTGTGTTGATCTCATGTAGATTAGATCGTAGTTTTACGTTGTCATGATGAAAAGTCTGTTTATTGAACAATGCTTCTTTGTAGTTGTCATGCGATATGTTTGACTGCACAACACTGCGAGATATTCCCTTTGCTTTCTTAATGGTTTTCTCCTGGCTAGAAATACTGTACATTTTCGACCTTAAACCAATGAACTCCTTAATCACCCTCCAGATAATTCGTCCTTCATCTTTCCTAAAACCTTCTTGTTAACGGTTGAATGCAAAGGCGAATCTTTGGATAATCAGATGTGTCGTACCATCCCGCATGCCCTTTAGCCACTTCTATTTCCATGTCTTATAGATGTCGTCAGTAGGGATATCTATAACAAAACTATCTGTATCTGTGTAAAGTACTCTGGACTCTGGATACGTGGTTTAAAGTATCATAAAGAAATTCTAACATCAAAAGCTTTGATAATTCTAAAACAGTAAACCCAATAAATACAGGTTTGTCCAATTTGACTTTCTTTTTTTTCATCATTATGCCAAAAAGCTGATCATGAAATCTTCTAAAATCCTGATAATTAGGTTTTGAAGTCAGCTTAATTGCTTCGTTCTCTCTGGTGACCAATCTGACATCTTTACGCTTGTGTGGATTCTCCATAGTCTTTCCGAAACAGCTGTTGTTCATCAGCTTGAAAAAGTCTTTTTCTGAAGCATCTGTGGATTTAGTTCTAAGATCAGTGTTCTTCATGATGTATGGTTTCATGAACTGTTCTTGATCAAAAGCAATTACACGATGAACAGCTGTCAACTTCAAACCATGTCTTAAATAAAATTGTAGAAGTCTGTAATGACAGACATAATTTTTTTTGTCCCGAAGATTAGGCACAAGTTTAGGCGGCTCTCTTGATTCATCTTTCGACTTTCTGCTGCTAATGGGTAGTCATTATGCAGGTCATGGAGTTCCTGGAGGATATTCTAAGTCAACTTCTAGAATGAAACACGCTGTGATCGGGCGTTAAACTGCTCAACCACTTTAATGCTCTTGCACATTATTTGTACCGCCGCCTTTGTACATTTCAAAGTTGCGTAGTGGAAGTGATTGCGCCATAGCCCATCCATACAGATTGTTTGCATCTAAATACATAAGATAGTTAGACCTTTTACTTGGATCATAATCATCTAGGTATTTGTTGTTTGCTTTACAATAATGACTGTCGATGCCATACTAATTCCTCCACGCAATCCGTTTTCAATCATCTGAATCATTGGTAAATCTGACAATAAATCAATCTGTATTCCTGTAAATTTTTAAGAAAGCGTCCCAACTCATCCCGGGCACAGAAATGTTAATGCGCAGGATCCAGGCTATAATGTTTCATGCAGGTCTTTCTATAATTTCAAAGACGTCCGCCAACAAACATCATCAGCCATCAAGTATGCATCATGATAGTCTCCCATTGTTTTACACTCTAACTTCTGCCATGCATCTTGAGCATGCTGGTAATCAGAATCACTAATGTCTTTCCTCTGAGACCTAGAAAAGAACGCGCCTTTAGGCGGAAGTGAATCTTCATCAAACCTTTCCCAACTGTTCATGTACTCATAAGGGTAAACGCCTTTTCTAACAAGAGTTGGTCAAAATATTCTTCCGTTATTGGGCAGGACTTTAAGGACATAGCCAGTGACTCTAATGATCCCATCATGTGTTGCATAGAGTCATAAAAAGACATGTTATTTAAGTGAAACACATGTACTTTTCTGATGACTGTGCAATGCATGCTACCCTGAATTCGCTGGTTACTGCTTTCATTAAAAGATGAGAGTCGTAACCTCGAAAGTAATGAAAAAGATGGGCAGCTTCCATTTTTTTTGGTTCAAACTTTAGTTGAAAAATTGCATTTACTGTGCGCTGCTCCTCTAAACTTTCCGCTAATGGTGTCATGGTCTCTTACTTTCGGTTTGGGCTTCGTCTGATGAGGGGCCCTAAACCACAAATCCAAAAATGTGGGGGCTGAGTCATACTGTTGTTGGTCTTCAGGTTCATTATGTTTTCAGATAAGTTTAGATTATTAGAACAGGGTTACGCAATTGCTGCTTGCGTTCTAAGAAGTATTCTGCAGCATTGGGTCCTCTATATAATTCTGATTTTGAATTGGCGCCATCCGACCTACAAAACAAAAGCAAATGAGCAAATCTGATGATTACTCACAAAGGCTGTTTTAGGAAGTTTTTGTGGGGTTTTTGGCCCCTCATAAGGAACAATAAGGACTCGAAGTCTGCGTAAACAACATATGGACTAGTTTGCAGTCGTTTCCAGTTATTAAAACAAACTTTTGATCCGGTTGGGGTGTAATTAAGTTCTGTATTACGCCCTACAAACTTTTACAATGTTTTATATGTTCGCTTGCGGCTTGAGCAGATGGAATTCTTGTTAAACATTTTCTACAGAATTCCTGTTATGCCCAATTTTGAATATACCCCAAATTAATCTACTCATTGTTCGTATCAATGTGTAATGCGGTACCCCCGCTGGTGAAAGCATCAGTAGTAAGTCAACATGATTTTTGTCTGGCTCGCCAATCGTTGGACTGTTTTTGGGACACTTTAATGGGTTTTGTAGATTTGTTTCCTCATCCCATGTGTAGACTTTAACAGTATTGGTTTTGTTTTGTTCTTCAAACTGATCAATTTTGTCCGCGCTAACAGGAAAGGATATTCCACTAAAGTTAAGATCATTGATGTAAGGGTGATATTAGACACTCTCTCTGCGTTTTTTGCGGACGTAATGCAGCCTAGCAAGAACCACCACATAAAACATTTTTTGTCTGTATTCTTTATGTTTAAAACTGCTTTTTTTGCAACTAATGCTGGAGGTAGGGGAATGTAAGCCTTACCAACAATCGGCGCATACTTACCTGTTTTAATCTAATCTCTAAGACTTCGCCCTCTGACCAACCAACCCTTTTCATTTTGGCTTCTTCAGGGGCCGCATCAAACTGTGTAAGCAGTTGGTCTGCCCAACCAGGTTTTAAGTCATAATGAGAAAGAATAACCTGTTGTTGAGTCGAGACCCAGACTTCTAAATTTTCTTCATTTATTGTTAATAGTCGATTTAAAACAGCTAACATTACTTAACTGGGGGGTCTTTTGTTAGTTTACTGGAACTTGAGAAATAGCATACCAACACTTGCCCTACGCTTGCTGAATCAATAACATCTAGATGAAATCATTTAAAGCTTTTGACAAACGCTCTTTCCTTACGCATTGCTTCAAACAATTCGTCTGGACCTTCATAATATCTTATCCATGCTGATTTTTCTTTTCTAACTCAAATATTTTTTTAAATTTAAAAAAAAAATAATTATCAAAAATCAATATCAACAGTCTTTTTGTGGCTGGACTCATAAACTAAAGTATAAACGCCCTTTGATGTTGTTAATGTGAGCTGTTTAGAACAGAGTTAATGTCTCGTTTACTTTTTTTAAACATTCCTTTTTTATTTTGTCGGGGGTCTGGCTGTTGAGAAAAACTTCCCTTGCCTTTTTTTGAAGATCAAACTTTTGTCTTTTATAGTCATCAAAATCGGCCTGTAAACGACTAAATCTTCATCCGTGATGTTTGAGTCAACTAGCGCTTTATTTATTGTCAGTTTGAACGAACTAAGTTTAGCTGTTATTAGTTGAACCATAGCTGTGTGCTTTTGGAGTTTAGTTTTTAATTTTTGCCAGCAGCACTTACAGCTAATGAACACAACACCGAGAGCTAAAGACAAACCTCCTAGTGGTAAAGCTGCGGGTGCACCTACGCCTGTTGCTAAGAGGCCTACACTCGTTCCTGCTGATGCAGCACTAATACGATGCTCCAGTATTAACATATGTAACGCATTAAAGGCAGCAGAATACCTTCGTTGGTTTTGCTGTTTTTTGAAAGGTCTTGCTTAGTTTTTGTTGCTTTTGCGTAATGTTTGTTAATCTGAAGGTTTTTATTTTGGGGTTTCTACTACCCCTTCTTTTGGCGCTCTGGCGCGTGGGCACATTCGGATAAACCTGAACAGACATGTTTTTTTTAAAATAAAAATAATTTAGTATTGTATATCTTTTAATCTTTTATCTTGAATATTCAGCTGCGCATCATATATTAAAAACAAATGTACATTAACTGGTTTATCGCCATCTTTTTCTTTGTCAATTTGAATTTTTAAAATTCCGTCTTTAACAGTTCCTCCCCACTTCCATGCAACTGTTTATCCTCTGTCGATCTTAGGTCAATCCATAAACCTATTTTGTTGTTAATAATCATCAAGCCTAACATTGTGAAGGTGTAGATCTTTAGACACAAGGTCTACTGTTGGATTTCTACACCCCCGCCTCCAAACAATTTTCTTAAATTTCGTCAAAATGGTGAAAAGGTTTAAGCCCGCTAGCGTAGTTTTGGGTTGGGGCTACCCTCAATCGAACATTGTACTTTCGTTTTTTAGGTTTAAATAAACTTTTCACTTCCTTTTTTGAATGGTTCTCATCTTCACACAGCAATAAAATACCTTTAAGCGATCTTGCTGCGGCACTAAAACTAAAATTCCATATAGTGTCTGCCCTGCTTCTGGGATATGTTGAATGATGAATCACTCTTTCGAAATAATTGCTAATTTTGACTGATATTGCTGCTCAATCACCTTGCTAAATTGGGGTTGCTAACAACGTCAAACTCTAACGAGATGTCAGAAATGCTGTACTTTGCTTCGGTGTCTGATGATCTGATAACACGTTTGTATTCATTAAAAGTTAGTTCATATGACAATCTGTCTTTTAATGCTCCTTGAAGTACGGCGCATGCGCACTTAACAACTCAAATCTAAGGGAATAGAAAAAGCGATTTCCATACGAAAAAATTTACAGCTACATACTTTTTGCCGTCTTTTAATATCTGCGGCGCCTTTTCTATGTTTTAGTGCTTCTTCATTTTCGATTCCTTGAAACGCAAAGTCAGGCCCTTTCATTCCCGGTTAGCCATAGATCAGAATAGGTTAAAAATTGTCTGCTTTATGTAAAGAAAATATTTCTTGTCCCTCAAGTTTTATAGAAATTTTCTTAACGATTGCCCGCCCCAAATTCTGTACAACTGTCCTGTTGGGTCTGTTGTTGAAGCGAGTTCTATTTAAAAGTAAGTCGCGCAGAGCCTGGCACAATCACTTCATCTGCTCCTAGGTCTGGAAAAATTTGACAGTAAGAATTTGATCCGCATCAATAGTAGACGATTATTTGGAACAGTAAAATTCCGCTTTTTTCCCCTCACGCCAAAGGGGCTCTTTCAGTCTTCTATGCGGGTCAAGAATTGAACCATATGCTTTGACATTTTTATAAAACAAAAAAAAAGTAATTTTTTAAAGAAACATGGCAGGCATTGAAGGTGAAAGAAGATTATGATGTTTTAAATCCTGGAGACGACAGGGAGTGAAACGGCTCCTTGATACAACCATCGCACTCATTGCTGTATGAATTAGCAGAAAGTCGGCGTAAATTAACAGAAAGTAAACCCGAATCATTTTACAAAAGTTTAGGCCTAGAACCTCCCCATGTTATAGACCTAATTTTAAAGTAAAAGATGGTGGCCATTTGTATGTGAAAAACGATAAAGGAAAGAACCTTTCAGCTTACAACTAAACGAGACCCATCAAAGTTTGTAAGCATGAATACAATTAAACAAAGACTTAGGGTGGGAGATCGAAATCGTCTTGGCATTGCTAAACCAAAATTAGATAGGGAGGCAGTTGCTAAACTTCAAAACATACAACAAAAACTCCCAAGATATCCAAATGCAAAACATAGAACTAAAGATTTAAGTCAAACACAGACGAATTAATAGAAGCAGAAACCATTTATCAGAAAAACAGCATTAAAAACTATCCACGACCCGCCGATACCCAAGCAAGACCTAGTGGCCCTTCATCATTCTTCGAGAACCATCAGAGACGAATTAAACAAAAAGTTAGCAAAAGTGGATGAACTAGAAGAGCGTAAAAAAAAAAGAAGAAGAAAAACTCGTTGAGGCTGATGACAACAATTTAGGGCTCGATGTTAAAGAAGAAATAAACCAAAGAATAAAAGAACTTAAAATACAAAAATAAACAATACTAAAAAGAGTTTTACTTACCAAGAAAAATTACGATCTCAAGCGACCAGAATAAGAGAAACTACCAAAAAAATTTATATGAAGACACAACACTAGCAGAACGAATACGAACACTGTTAGAGAGCAAGGAGTCACATTGCAAGCGTTATAACAGCTTAGGTTTTGCAATAAGTACATGGTAATGGCTATTACGGGTGGTGGCGGTGTGGGCTAGTGCCTCCGCCGCCATCCCCTCCATCACCCGCCTGATAAATCATGGGTAAAAAAACAGCTTGATCAATTTGTGGGTTTATTAAAAAATTAGCCGGTAAAGCTATAGACTCTTTACCGGTATATTAGGGGTTTGTTAGCTGGCTTTTGTCTACGCAAGCAAAGTATTTTGGCTTTATGGCCGAGCCTTATGGGCCTTAGTTCTCTTAATAGTCGGGTTAATATTTAGTAAAATAAAGACCAAAGTAATCCTAGGCCAGTTAATCCAAGAACAAGCGCTGTCTTTTCATATTCATGGTCATTATTTTTTTTTGTCTTTTTTCAACGGTCTTGGGGTTTGGCCACGGGATTGGATATTTATTTTGGGAGCGTCATCTTGTTTGTTTACGCTTGCAATATTACTGGCTCAGAATTTATTTCGTTTTTTTCCGACCTTCTGTTCATTGCCTGCCACAAGGATTTCATTATTGTATTTATTATTGTGCCATCTGGAGTCTAAGGTCAAAAGGGTAGCATTATAAACCAGTGCCTACAGCAAAGTCTACTTTCGATCTTCGAATTGGGAAAACAGTTGGTCCTTTTAAAAACTTGAAGGCAAATCAACTGTAGAATTAATTTGGCGTCCTCTAATTTGCCAAGTACTGTTTTTGTGCATCAAAGCCAGTAGAAGGACAGTTATGCTCGATCTTGCCCGTGCTTGCGACCCTAGCAAACACCAAACGTAAGTACGAATAGAGTCATTTATTCGTTCTATTCCCCCTCAAATTAGGCCCTTAGAAGTGTCTAAAATAAATGTTGTCCATGCTGTTTATGCTCTTGCTCTATGGACCCGAGGTGAACCCTGTGCCTTTTGAGAAAAATGTGTAAGGAGGATTCCCGTCATAGTTATAACTTTCTGTGACGCCCCAAAAATAAGGGGTGCCTAAACCATGATTAAGATCCAACTTTTGTCTAAAGTCTGTCTTGGCCTTAATATTGAATTCGTTACAGATCCTTTCAAAAAACCTTCATGTCTATTCTGTTGCTGAATGGAATTAAACGTTTTGTCATTTGGTAATGGAGCTTGCAGTTCAGTCAAAATACGTCTGAAGGCGTAATAGAAATGAAAACTGTAAAACTGACCTCACCAAAGGAAACAGGGTGATTTAAATGATCACATACCCACTCCACACCCAGTTGATGCACAAAACACAGCAAAGTTTAACTGGTTCTGATAAAACTGCATCGGATTGACTAAACCACACTTTCGGGGTGCGGTCGTTTTTAATAGGAGGGTTTAAGATAGCCTTCAATGGAGTACTAACCTTTACTTGAAAGGTGTCAGACTGAGTACACAGAAATGTCAAGAGTATCGGTTGTTATATTTTTAAGATTGTAGTGCGGCCCAACAGAATATTTGCATTAGTATATTGAATGCACTCATTTTATTTCGTTTAAAAAAAGTTTGTAACAATAACAACCAAGACCCTCCTTCGTTTTTTTGAACATCTATTGATAACGGCGCGGAACCAGAAATGGTTGCACTTCATGAAATTTTTTTACAAAGTCGTATGGTTTAATATAAGTGAATCCAAGAATAATAATAAATCTAAAAGTTGACAAAACAGGGGCCAAAGTTAGCCAGTTAACAATACCTTATGGTTATTACGGGTTTTTGCTCACTAAAAGAAGCAATGAGTAACTTCGACATTACTCTCAAACTTAACAATGCAAATCGAAAACAATGTTGACCTTTAAGCCTGAAGAAGAAGCAGTTACTATTTTGATAAAGAGCTTGCTAAAATGTTGGCTTTGCAGCTGACAATCATAGATTTAGAGTTACACCAAACAAAACAACTTATGAGGGAGAAAATCCGCTCGATCTTGCATTACATTCAATTTCTCTATGTTCATTTGGATGAGCTAAGCACTGATGAAATTTTTCATGATGGAAGTCCCCAAACTGTTTAAGAGCTCTTCCATCAGGGAAAGCTGCATATTGCGATTATGAAATTATACCCAAATTCCCCCAATTTACAGTTTAAAAATTAGTTTGTGGAGGGTCGGATCATTTAATATAAAAATAAAGACAAAACGGGGAAGTCGTAAATGTGATAACCTACACTTTTTTGGAAATAAAATAATAAGTTGTACTAAAAAAATGTCGCGTGGACCAGAAGAATCCGGAGTTACATTAGCGCCTGTGAATGTATAACTTTAGAATTAAAAGACCTTTCAGACGTTGCGGATTTGAACAGAATGGTGAGATAGGCGCTTTGTATGGGTTTGAGTACACTAAAGATGGTGAATTATAAACGCAAAGAGGTTGGCGACAACAAAAAGTTTCCTAAACTAGAGCAACTGCGCAATGTAGAAGCAAATAATGCTGGGCAGTATGAATATTTAAAAAAAGTTCGAAAACCTGACAGCAAATGGCACTTAGAACCATATTTAGAATGGGACATAAAATTTGAAAATTTATAAGCCCATTTACATATTTTAAAACCCTCAAAAAAATTTCAGAAAAAACCCTTCAACTCAGGTCCTTTTCATCTAAGTCTTATGCCAGAGACAATAGTCGAAAAAAAGATTGAAATAAAGCCGATGGGAAAAAACAGTAATCCCCACAGAAAAGAATCGTTTTAAAAGATTTCCCTTTTACAAAATTACAGTTTTATTCCGCAAATGAAATTAGGAAAACACTTCACAATGATATTTGAAATTTCTGTCTTAAAAGATGTGGAGAGGGATGGGGTTTTTGGGGGTTAGTGACGTCCTTCTAAAAGGAATTCTAATTAGCTGCAAAACTTAGACGTTGACAGTCTTAAAGTTACCGTCGTCATTCTTCCAAATGGTGAGGATATTAAGGTCATAACAACAAGCAAAAAAAATCAATATTAGTCTAAATAGAAACAATCTTACAGCACTGAATTGGATTAATCTTACACATTTAGACCTTATAGGGTTTTATTACACGGGAAAAAGTTTTGACAGAGAGTATGATAAACATAATAACTGATTAGATTAAATTCTGTTATAAAAAACCCTGGCGCAGTTAAACTTTATGAGAAAAACCCTCATTGTTCATTGATTTGTGGCAGACTGGTTTGGAAAAACAATATTTGTCCTAGACTTATTACAAACATTTATCGCTATAATTTTGATCATATTGTGATTTTCTGTCCCAACACTTAAATGGAACAAAGCATATCATGATAGAAGGTTTATATGGACAGATGATAACATATTTTAGTTGATCCTAGCAATAAACTGAGTGAGTGTTTAGAACAGTTTTATAAACTGTTTGAAGGAAAAAGCAGACCCTATTTATTTATAGATGACTGTTCGGCAGAAAGAGACATAGTTAAAAAGAGAAAAACTTGTCAAAACTAGCCTTCATGGAAGACATGCTGGATAAGTGTGTGGATTTTATGTCAAAAATAAACTCAGTTTTAAAAGACTTTAAGAAAAGTTAAAGACTGTAGTTTTATTTCACATGAAAACAGAGACTCATTTGAAGAATGTTTGCGTGAAAATGATGTTATTGAAAATGATCAGGAAAAACGCAGGATTAAGCAAAAACTAAAAACTGAAAAGTTTTAGTAAAATTTGTAATGAAAACGGATAATCCTACACAGTATGTTTGTTTGTAAAAAATCGTTATTTTTTTGGTTATTGAAGTCTTACTTGTCAGAGAACGGGAAAACACCGATTCTGGAGTCACCTGGTCGAAACTGGTTGAGACCGGGTGAGCCAGAATCGGTGTTTTCCCGTTCTCTTGGGGTGAACTCACTGACAGTAATCAGCAGTGAAGTGGGGGGGAACTCACTGACAGTATCAGCAGTGAAGTGGGGTGAACTCACTGACAGTATCACAGTGACGTGGGGGTGAACTCACTGACAGTATCAGCATGACGTGGGGGGAACTCACTGACGTATCGCAGTGAAGTGTGGGTGAACTCACTGACAGTATGAGCAGTGAAGTGAAGTGGGGTGAACTCACTGACAGTGTCAGCAGTGAAGTGAAGTGGGGTGAATTCACTGACAGTACACTCATGCACGGAGTGGGGGGTGAACTCACTGACAGTATCACAGTGAAGTGGGGGAGTGAGAATAACCACTGACATTTTCAGCAGTGAAGTGGGGTGAACTCACTGACAGTATCAGCAGTGACGTGGGGTGAACTCACTGACAGTAACAGCAGTGAAGTGGGGATGAACTCACTGACAGTATCAGCAGTGAAGTGGGGTGAACTCACAGCTGATCGGAAACAGGAGGGAAATAAAAAGCCGAGCAGATCAAAAGGAAGGATAAATGCCTTCAATGCCAGCAATGCGACTCCAACCCGTCCAAAGCATAGGGAAAACACTACGCCGTCATTGTGTGGCCCTTCATGCCCTGCTCTCATGGTGACCTCAGGGTTTCCATGTCCTCTCCTGTCTATGGCCTGGTTTTTGGTTCCGTCGGGGGCCCCGGATCGGGCAAATTCATGGGGGCTGTCGCTGGAAAGGACGTGGTGGTGCCCCCGGAGGTAGAGCTCACTCACGCCCGCTCCGCGACCAAGCAATTATTGTCGTCAGTAGGGCTTAGTAGGGGGTGTCCTGCTATGTTAGATCAGAACAGGCGCCACTGAACACCATCGAAATGACTCGGCAGCGGTGCAGTGTCTTCTCCGGTGGGTTGCCTCTTGAGACTTGGCATTGTCTGCTCCCCGTGGATTGCCGGTGTCGGCCTACGGAGGGTTGGCCGGGCTGTGGCTGTGGACAGGGATGGGTGCTGGGGGTGAGGGGGGGGGTCACAAGAAGCGGCAGGGGTGCAATGCCACTTCTTCTACTTCGCTACGCAGGCTGATACTCCTGCGGACAAACCCCCTTTTGTAAAAGGCAAGGATTAATCCCATTTTACCCAAGAAATGGAGTGGAGTTTTTTGTGTATTACCGTTTTTTATCCCCCCCTTAAGGCAGCCATACTCCAACTTCGGGAAGGCATGCTATGTGTAACGTGTCATCCATACCAATGGCCAAACTGGCCTTCCTCTTCCGAAAGTTGATGGGATTTTACGTGTGTGCAAGATGTTATCGTCGTTCACACACGGAACCCCGCTTTATAGTCTCATTCGAAGGACTGTATGGGAAATGGAGTTTAGACCAATGCAAAATCCAAGGGAAAATCCCCCTGTACCGAAACGGCCCCCACGGAGATTCGAACGCGCAACCCCAAAATTACGAGTCCGGCGGTATACCAGTGACTATTCCGCCCCCTTCAATGCCCCCTGAGGTGGCACAGAAGACGGACAGCAAACATAAAAGAAAACATGAAGAAAATATAAAGGTACTGGCTCTCAGGGCATCTGTGGGTTCGTCTGGTTCTTGTTAAGAGACTATTTGTTACGCCTGTTTTCTTGTCGCTAGCAAATGAACATCACTTGCGGGGATATTTTCGTTTTAACAGCTTTTAGGATTAGTCGGTCCATTTCTTGCTTGTCACGTTCTTTGTCACGCTGTGCACGCATCGCACACAGCCTGGTAACATTCAATACAAAGGGGGTCATGTCTTCACCTTACCCCCACACACACCTGACCAACATCACACAGCCACCACCATCACACACCTGACCCCAAAATCACACCAGCTCACCACAATCACACACCTCACCCCATCACACACCTCACCACCATCACAACCTCACCCATCACACACCTCACCACCATCACACACCTCACCATCATCACACACCTGACCACCATCACACACCTCACCACCATCACACTCACCACCACACACCCCCTCAACTCATCACACACCTCACCACCATCCAACCTCAC
>JAFLJL010017527.1:81276-140236 GCA_018398815.1 Conus ventricosus | reverse complement strand
ATGTAGGCGTTGCTTTTTTCTTTTCTTTTTTTCCCCTCCATACCCGATCTCAGTTCTCGTGTGTGTGTGTGTGTGTGTGGGTGTGTGTGGTGTGTGTTTTGTGTGTGTGTGTGTGTGTGTGTGTGCGCGCATAAACGTTTGCGCATGTGTCTGTGCATGCATGCGTGCACACACAAACGAGTGGTACAAATTCATGAGATGAATGACATTTAGGCCTATTTAATTTTTTATGTCAGTTTACATTGAAAATCAAAGCAAATTTGTATCCACATTTCTTTTATTTTGGAGGTGAGGGGAGGAGGAGGGGGAGGAGGAGGAGAAGGAGAGAAAAACTAGCTGTGTAAATGTGTGTGTGTATGTGTGTGTGTGTGTGTGTGTGTGTGTGTGTGTGTGTGTGTGTGTGTGTGTGTGTGTGTGTGTGTGTGGTGCAAACTAGTATGTTATGTTCAAATAAACCGATACATATAAAGATGGCAACAATTGTCTTCCTTATGCTTTTCTGTGGTTTGGTTTTTGATTGCGTTGAATAAATGTTTCTCTTACAGACTGCATTGTGTAAAAGAAAGGACATAAATGAGTTTGGTTGCCCCTCGTTCCCCATCGAAGGGATTTAAAGGTTTACATACTTAGGGGTGTGAGTGCCCAGTGAGTACTGGGGACTGTTGCTCTGGAAAAGGATATCAGAAGACAAGCGATATTTCAGTTGATATCCCTTCTTCCGTTTCCCATTGGAACACCCCTGACTGGCTTGATGAAAGCTGTAGAATAACATATGTGATCCATCACCTCAAAAAGTTGAACATTAAGTGTCAGACTAACCAAATTCAGAGAATGATTTGAGTGGAAAGTTTAAAAAAAAAAAAGAATTCTCTTTTGATTAGAGATTAAAAATCATGTGTGTAGATTTCTCCACAACATAAGGTATGGGCTTATGAAGTTGGTTGGTTGGTTGGTGATCGTCCATGTTAAGAGATCAGGGCTCAAACATGATGTGACAACACACTCATAGTATCATAAGCAGCCACTGAAACTGGTTTTTAAAGGTTAGAGAGGTTTGTGATATATTTACAGTGAAAAAATGATGAAGACAAAATGTTTGCTGAATGCAAGATGACGCAAATCTGATGGAAGTGAGGTCAGTGATCATTGTAAGCATGTTGTGTGAAATTGTCTCCGTGGCTTGTAACTTCGATTGTGATGGGTCATATATTTGAAATGTCTTGATCCTGTTTCAGTTTATTGTGTTCCTCTCATTGTGCAAACTACACTGCACTATTATTTGTGTAATACTGCACTATCAATAGATTTTAAGAAAAATCGTGGCTTCACAATAACAGGTTAGTTTTCTAGGATCTGTTTTATGTTGAGACACGCATGCTTGAATGATTTTATGGAGAAAACGTTTCTAATCATTTTCTAAAAAGAATAAAAAAATTATCTAGTTTGATTACATATAGAGATATTCGGAGCCTTGTACACTGACTACTGACTCCGGAAGTTTGTTGAAGTTGAGAAATCTAGTTCTGGAATGAAGAAAGAAGTAACCTTTCTTTTAAACTACCATTAAAGAACAAAAGCATGGAAAGTAACTGGTGTACCTATGTCATCGTTCCTGGTCATGTTATTGAGCACACAAAAACATATATTAAGCAGAGAATATGTCTGCTCTCATATTAGCTCATGGTGTATGTTTACATAATATGTTATGACCTCATATTCAAGCCCATGCACTGTGATGATGCATTTAGTGAAATAAATCTACACGCACCACGCGTGCATGTACGCACGCACGCACGCACTCACGCACGCACGCACACACACACACACACACACACACACACACACCAAAAGCGCATGATGTGGTTGTTAAGGAAGGCATGCTGTGTACTATAAAATGATGATGTGATGCCTTTATATATTGCTGTCATTAAGTAATTGTGGTAGTAGCACAGATAAAGTCAGTAATGCAGTAATGTGTATGTGTGTGTGTGTGAATGTTATGTGTGTGTGTGTATATATATATATATATATATGTAGCCGGGTGCTAACAGTGTATATATTTCTTTTGGTTACCTTTCGTGGATGAAAATGCTTTGTTCGAGAAGTTATCTTCCCCTTACCTCCCTTGGTCGAATCTCCTTTTTTTTATTGTGTAAATTCTTTAAATCATGAATACCTCAGAACCTACATAGTTGTATGTACGTCGCTGAAGTCACAAAAATTAATGTATTTGATTCATTACAACCGTACTGGGTTGAGAAGCCCATATTTTCTCTAAACTGGTATTTCGCACGAGCAATCTTGCGCCATTTTCAATTGTCTGTCGAATGAATATTGAATAATTCTTGATTTTACAAAAAGTAAGAGGAAAACCGAAGAATCTGAAGATGCATGTTAAAAGTAAAGTCCATAACTTTCATTTCGTATATCGCATGCCTATGATCTTTCTGTACAAGCTTGCGACTATACGAAATGACTGACAGCGCCGGTCCCTTTAGCGAGTCGCCTTCTTTGTTTACTGTCGGAGTTCTGATCCAAATTATCATTCTACGAAATTCGGACTCCCGATCGAAATCTTGCTAAATGACTACCATTTTTGTATGAATACAACTGAAAATGTGTAGAATTTATTATTTAACAGACCGTTTCAAACAGAGTATTTTTCAGTTGAAAATTGTGTCAGAAGTGGGTCCGACGGCCCAGCGAGGTGAAAAGTCAGCTGTGTTTTCTATCAAACTTTAAACGCAAAGTTCTCCACTTAGACACTGTCTCGGAAAATGAAGTTTATATGTATGAAAAGAGCGAGATGCCAGCTTTTTATTCATTACAAAATTATTTCACGCTCTTTGGTATTTTTTATCGAAATAAAGGAAAATATGACGTAAGCTTGTTAAAAGTGGCTTCACTCTGGGAGATTAATCAGCAATGATTAAGTACAGGAACAAAATTGTCAAATGTGACTTACTGCATTTTATTCCTTGTGTTCTGAGGTTTTCATCGATAGTAAATATGTGTTGATAGTTTGAACGGACAGCGAGCCAGACAACACGAAGCTGCCATAGCAAACACAAAATTCTGTTGGTATCCGGCCTCGCGAGGCTCGGTTCGTCTTCGGCACCGTGTGCTGGCTTTGCGGTCCGGTACATGCTTATAAAAGTAGAGCGTTGTGTGAGAATGGATCAGTGTTCCCTGATGTGAGCGACTGGCATGGAAGGCAAATAAAAGGAGAAAACTCTGCTTCGTCCACTGCGTCTTCTTGACTGGCTGCTGTCCCTTGGTTCCTGCACTCCTCACCATCTGCCTGTCTTCACCTGCACACCCCTTACCCTCCACACCATCACAACTGGCGCTGCGAGCAGGATTGAAGACAAGGGACCAAGAAGACACAGCCCAAGAAGACCGGACACCATGGCCAGCCAACTACCTCTGCACCCCCTGCATAGCTCCCCAAATTCTTGGGTACCGAGAGCAGCAGGAAGTGGATGACTTCGTCCGGGAGGCCAGGCTTGCCCTACACCTGCAGCCCCTGGATGACAGGACAGCCGCCCTCTGGCTGATTGCCGCCCTAGATGGCCAAGCTCGCCAGAGGTGATCAGGCTGCCAGCAACAGACGTCGACTCCCCAGCCAAGATCTTGACCATCTTGGAGGAGAACTGGGGATGAGCAGCGTGATGTGGTCACCCTGGCCACAGCGTTTTTCACCAGGCAGCAGGGCCAGGACGAGACCATCTCTGATATGGGTCCCATCTCCAGTACCTCTGGCAGAAAGTCAACCAGGCTGGGGATGGACTACTGCCAGCAACCATACTCAGGGACGCCTTCACCCGTGGCCTACGACGAGCAGCACTCCGCAGGATGTCCGGTATTTCGTCCGGAACCATCCTACCACCACCTTTGAAGAGGCTAGGAAGAAAGCCCAAGGTGGATGCAGGACTGCAGTGCCGACGGCGACATCCTCCACACGGCTGCACTGCTGCTGTTGCTCGCTTCAAACTCAGCTAGAGGCACTCACAGCTACAGTCGCCAGCTTGAGGCAGGAAATGCAGCAGCCACCACCTGCACGGCCACCACTGCAGGTCCGCAGCTGTGTGACGGCACACAGCACTCAGAGACGACGGCCCGGGCGGAGACGACGACGGAAGCTGGCACCTATGAAAACTGGGGACAAACCCCAGTCCTCTACCACTGTCAGCTGCAAGAATGCTGGCAAGCAACACGGCTCAGCAGCACCCAGGCGACAGGCTGAGTCCATTTTGCCTCAGCTGTCACCAGGAGAGATGCACCGACTGCAGCAGGAGGACCCATCCATCGGGCCAGTCTCTCCTCCTGGCCAAAGAAGCCTGCAGCTGGCGAGAACCGGGAGCTACAGGCCCTCATTCAGCAGCACAGCCGGCTCACCTGCCGACAGGAGATGCTGTATCGGCGAATGGTGGACCCTAAACTTGGGGCGTGTGAGCAGCTTCTCCTTCCTGGATTGCTCCGCCCAAGGTTCTGTCATCGGCCACACAACCGCCAGGGTCACCAGAGCTACCAGATGCTGCAGAGATGTTTACGCCCCCAGGGTCTACTGGCCCGGTATGTACCGGATCTGGAGCAGCACCTAGCTGATCGCCGACCTTGCAGAAAGGTCAACCAGACTGCCAGTGTCTCTTCACTAGCAAGTCCTTCGGAACCCAGGCCACCACAGGCTGCTGTGGCCTCCAGACAACAGGTCTGGCCCTGTCAGGCACTGCCTGAACCACCTGACTGGAGGAGACCCAAGCTGGAACTATCACCAGAATCCAGGACAGACTGGGTTGTGTTCCCACAACCCAAGCCCAGAACTGCAGGCCACCCAGTGCCCACTCCAGTTTCCGCCCCTGGTACGTAGTGAATCCACCCACGCCAGCACCACGACGAACCACCTGTCATGGCAGTAAAGCCAACAAAAAGGTATGACCTCAGTGCCTGCCTGGATGACCAGGAACTCTTTCATTTAACTGACTCGGTCGGATGTTACACGAGACAGTAAATATATTCCTGGACTGATTTATGATTGCTGAATACCTCCTTTTGGGAAGAGGTGCTGTGGACTGGTTGTTAACCAATTATTTGTCTTTTTTTTTGCACAAGCTAGTATATATGTTGATTGTTCTTCAGGTTGGATAATGTATGCCACGGTTTTTCAGGAGCAGCAGTACTGGCTAAGGATTTTTATAGCAAATTCTGTTTTTGTCATTTTGTACCCGACTTCATGGAATCTTGATCAAATAACAAGCCCATTGTTGTCATTTGGTACCCAATACCCTGGAATTTAACGAACCCTTCAAAGTATTTTGTACCCGACTTTCTTGGAATGTTGTTTTAAATAACAAATCCTCTCTAAGTCATTTTGGTACTTGACATTTTGGGAATTTGTTCAAATAACAAGTCCATTGTTGTCACTCGGTGCCTACCCAATGTTTTGATTTCAAAAAAAAACAAATCCTTCCTAGTCATTTTGGTACCTGACCTTTCGGAGTTTTGTTTTAAATAACAACTCCATTATAAAGTCATTTTATGGTACCCAAAATTCGGGTTTTGTCCAGAAAACAAATCCTTTCTAGTCATTTTGTATTTGACATTTTGGAATTTTGTTTAAATTAATGCCCATTCTAGTCAGTGTGAATCTGCCGACTTTCAGGCACCTTGTTTAAAAGAACAAGCCCTTGTTGGTAGTCAGAGTAATGTGGATGCAAAGAATGAGAGGGAGAACAAGATGTTTTGACGTTTTGATGTTTTGATGCATTGATGTAAGTGGTTTGATTTGGGGGTAGCCATGCCCCTAAAGACTTGATAACTGATGCTTCATTTTTTTTTCATTGATTGATTTTTGCACTCCTACTCGATAACTCTTGTTATTTTCATGTCATTTTGTGCCAGCGAGGACGCTGGTTGTAACAGAGTAGGGGGGGGATGTAGCCGGGTGCTAACAGTGTATATATTTCTTTTGGTTACCTTTCGTGGATGAAAATGCTTTGTTCGAGAAGTTATCTTCCCCTTACCTCCCTTGGTCGAATCTCCTTTTTTTTATTGGTGTAAATTCTTTAAATCATGAATACCTCAGAACCTACATAGTGTATGTACGTCGCTGAAGTCACAAAATTAATGTATTTGATTCATTACAACCGTACTGGGTTGAGAAGCCCATATTTTCTCTAAACTGGTATTACGCACGAGCAATCTTGGCGCCATTTTCAATTGTCTGTCGAATGAATATTGAATAATTCTTGAATTTACAAAAAGTAAGAGGAAAACCGAAGAATCTGAAGATGCATGTTAAAAGTAAAGTCCATAAGCTTTCATTTCGTATATCGCATGCCTATGATCTTTTCTGTACAAGCTTGCGACTATACGAAATGACTGACAGCGCCGGTCCCTTTAGCGAGTCGCCTTCTTGTTTACTGTCGGAGTTTTGATCCAAATTATCATTCTACGAAATTCGGATCTTCCCGATCGAAATCTTGCTAATGACTCCATTTTTGTTATGAATACAACTGAAATGTGTAGAATTTATTATTAACAGACCGTTTCAACAGAGTATTTTTCAGTTGAAAATTGTGTCAGAAGTGGGTGCCGACGGCCCAGCGAGGTGAAAAGTCAGCTGTGTTTTCTATCAAACTTTAAACGCAAAGTTCCTCCACTTAGACACTGTCTCGGAAAATGAAGTTTATATGTATGAAAGAGCGAGATGCCAGCTTTTTATTCATTACAAAATTATTTCACGCTGTTTGGTATTTTTCATCGAAATAAAGGAAATATGACGTAAGCTTGTTAAAAGTGGCTTCACTCTGGGAGATTAATCAGCAATGATTAAGTACAGGAACAAAATTGTCAAATGTGACTTACTGCATTTTATTCCTTGTGTTCTGAGGTTTCATCGATAGTAAATATGTGTATAGTTTGAACGGCAGCGAGCCAGACAACACGGAAGCTGCCATAGCAAACACAAAATTCTGTTGGTTCCGGCCTCGCGAGGCTCGGTTCGTCTTCGGCACCGTGGTGCTGGCTTTGCGGTCCGGTACATGCTTATAAAAGTAGAGCGTTGTGTGAGAATGGATCAGTGTTCCCTGATGTGAGCGACTGGCATGGAAGGCAAATAAAAGGAGAAAACTCTGCTTCGTCCACTGCGTCTTCTTGACTGGCTGCTGTCCCTTGGTTCCTGCACTCCTCACCATCTGCCTGTCTTCACCTGCACACCCCTTACCCTCCACACCATCACATATATATATATATATATATATATATATATATATATTGAATTATAAACTAAGCTTGCTCTTATGTCTTAGATTGAAGAAATAGGGGGAGATACGCATTCATACCTGCAGTGGCAGATGATTCTGCCTAACTAACAGTATGTGCTTGAGTGGGTGGATGGGGAAAAAATAAAATAAATGCTTCTCAAAATGAGCCTTTAGCAAGCTTATATTCTCCAAGGGGGAGAGAGACATCCTCCAATAGGGAGGGAAACTCACTAACATATAACTCCTGGTCATATACCGATATTTCGAAACTTGGTGGTTTCTCCTCAGTGACCGCGGAAAGTGGTAATTTGACTCCTCTGCCTTTTCAGTTTTAAGAAGAATGCAATCCCAGAAAAGGCTGGTGTGCAATACCGTAGTATGTTTGTTGAGTTTTCAAAAACCAACCAAAGGTGCCATCTAAGAAGCAAAAGAGCAAGACATAAGAGCAAGCTTAGTTTATAATTCAATATTTCTTGCAGTCATTGCAACACCAAGCTGCTCTGTAAGTTGCTGGAACGGTGCTCGGTACTTATCCTTGGAATTTATTAGTTTGTTGTATTTTAGTCCCTTGCGGATTCATTCCAAGAACTGGCCCTCAGCACTTGTGTCTTAGAGGATATCTTTTTATATTTTCTACTTTTCACAAGAAAATGTAGCTTGTTTTGCTCTTTTATGATTTTCTTTTGCTTCTTAGATGGCACCTTTGGTTGGTTTTTTGAAAACTCAACAAACATACTACGGTATTGCACACCAGCCTTTTCTGGGATTGCATTCTTCTTAAAAACTGAAAAGGCAGAGGAGTCAAATTACCACTTTCCGCGGTCACTGAGGAGAAACCACCAAGTTTCGAAATATCGGTATATGACCAGGAGTTATATGTTAGTGAGTTTCCCTCCCTATTGGAGGATGTCTCTCTCCCCCTTGGAGAATATAAGCTTGCTAAAGGCTCATTTTGAGAAGCATTTATTTTATTTTTTCCCCATCCACCCACTCAAGCACATACTGTTAGTTAGGCAGAATCATCTGCCACTGCAGGTATGAATGCGTATCTCCCCTATTTCTTCAATCTAAGACATAAGAGCAAGCTTAGTTTATAATTCAATATTTCTTGCAGTCATTGCAACACCAAGCTGCTCTGTAAGTTGCTGGAACGGTGCTCGGTACTTATCCTTGGAATTTATTAGTTTGTTGTATTTTAGTCCCTTGCGGATTCATTCCAAGAACTGGCCCTCAGCACTTGTGTCTTAGAGGATATCTTTTTATATTTTCTACTTTTCACAAGAAAATGTAGCTTGTTTTGCTCTTTTTTGTGATTTTCTTTTGCTTCTTAGATGGCACCTTTGGTTAGTTTTTTGAAAACTCAACAAACATACTACGGTATTGCACACCAGCCTTTTCTGGGATTGCATTCTTCTTAAAACTGAAAAGGCAGAGGAGTCAAATTACCACTTTCCGCGGTCACTGAGGAGAAACCACCAAGTTTCGAAATATCGGTATATGACCAGGAGTTATATGTTAGTGAGTTTCCCTCCCTATTGGAGGATGTCTCTCTCCCCCTTGGAGATATAAGCTTGCTAAAGGCTCATTTTGAGAAGCATTTATTTTATTTTTTCCCCATCCACCCACTCAAGCACATACTGTTAGTTAGGCAGAATCATCTACCACTGCAGATATGAATGCTTATTTCCCCCTAATTCGTCAATCTAAGACATAAGAGCAAGCTTTGTTTATAATTCAATATTCTTGCAGTCATTGCAACACCAAGCTGCTCTGAAAGTTGCTGGAACGGTGCGCGGTACTTATCCTTGGAATTTATTAGTTTGTTGTATATATATATATATATATATATATATATATATATATAATGTTGTTTCTCCTCAGTGACCGCGGAAAGTGGTAATTTGACTCCTCTGCCTTTTCAGTTTTAAGAATACCCACTCAAGCACATACTGTTAGTTAGGCAGAATCATCTACCACTGCAGCTATGAATGCTTATTTCCCCCTATTCCGTCAATCTAAGACATAAGAGCAAGCTTTGTTTATAATTCAATATATATATATATTATATATATATATATAGAGAGAGAGAGAGAGAGAGAGAGATTCAAACAGAAATTAAAAAAAAAAACACAGATGGAAATAACTGTATTTATTTTCAAATAGCCCATCCTTTGGTCTTCTTCAGTCATTCATGTCCAAAATCTGTACACATAGTCTCCTTCTTCTGTGTGCCACAGTTACCACCATAGCTACCTCCCGGTCCGCAGCCACAAACAGACATCAGCCGAGAGCTGAGGGAGGCCGGTGAACGACGACAGTGGAGAGAGGTGTCCAGGTTAGTTCATCACGATGAGTGTAGTCATGACCAACGCCACCGGGCCATCGAGATGATTGTGGAAGAGGCGCCTGAATGGTTTGTGGATGAGAGAATAGAGGACATCCTTGACAAATGTGACGGTAAGCTGGGCGGAATCTTGTCCCGTTTGCTGACGCGGCGTCTGTGGAGAAGTTTAAGTCATGTGATGCGGCGCGGCATCGGTCACACGTAGCACTGGTGGGCTGTTGAACTGGCCATCAAACATGCCGGTGATGCCTGACTTCGTTCGCTACATAGCGCCGCAGTGTCAGGAGGAGGAAGCAGAACTTGTGTTAACACACCTGGTGTCCCAGGGACTGTGGTGGTCAGTGGACAAAGTGTTAGACATGGGTGTTAGTTTCACACAACACAGGTGGGCTGTGATACGCTGATGATGCTGACTTTGTGCACCGCTTATTATCCAAGTGCTATGATCAGGAGCTGGATGGAAGCTGTGATGACCCACCTGGTGTCACGTGGTCTGTGGAGGTCGGTGGGCAGGGCGTTCGAGAGAGGTATTAGTTCCACGCAGCGTAAGTGGGGTGTTGAACAAGCCAGCAGACATGCTGACGATCATGAGTTTGCACACTACGTATTACCTCATTGCCATGATGAGGAGCTGGAAGCTGTAATAGTCTACCTGGTGTCACGTGGTCTGTGGGAGTCAACAGGCAAGGTGTTAGAGAGAGGTATTAGCTCTGCGCAGCGTAAGTGGGGTGTTGAACAAGCCAGCAGACATGCTGACGATCATGAGTTTGCACACTACGTATTACCTCATTGCCATGATGAGGAGCTGGAAGCTGTAATAGTCTACCTGGTGTCACGTGGTCTGTGGGAGTCAACAGGCAAGGTGTTAGAGAGAGGTATTAGCTCCACGCAGCGTAAGTAGGCTGTTGAACAAGCCAGCAGACGTGCTGACGATCATGAGTTTGCACACTACGTATTACCTCACTGCCATGATGAGGAGCTGGAAGCTGCGATACCCCACCTCATATCACCTGGTCTGTGGGAACCGGTAGGTGAGGTGTTAAAGAGAGGCGTCAGCCCAGCACAACACGGCTGGGCTGTGAAGGAAGCCTTGAAACATGCTGATGAAGAGCAGTTCACTGACCACATCTTGCATCACCGTACAGACGAGGAACTGAAACAGGTGTTAACACACATGATATCACATGGTCTGTGGAAACCTGTGGACACTATGACAACGGGCGACATCAGTATAACAGAACAGATACTGTCACAGTTAGTCTGTCGTAGACTGTGGCTTGCTGGGGGCCATTTTTTGCAGCGAGACATCGCTGACACAATGCACACGATGACCATTTTGCAGACCAGCGCACATGCTGGGGATTTTGATCTTACTGACATTATATAACCCCACTGTTCGGATCAGGAGCTGGAAGTCATCGTAACTCACCTGGGGTCTGTGGAGATCCATCGGCAAGGTTTTAGAGGCATTGGCTCCACACGTCACAGGTGGGCAGTTGAAGAGGCCGGCAGACGTGCTGATGATGGTGATTTTTTTTCACTGCATAGCACCTCGGTGTCGTGACGAGGAACTGGAACCTGTAATAACCCGCCTGGTGTCACGGGGTATGTGGAGATCCATCAGCAAGGTGTTGGAGCAAGGCATTAGCACTACACGACACAGGTGGGCAATTGGACAGGCCAGCAGACATGCTTACGAAGAGGCCTTTGTTCGCTACACATTACCCCAGTGTCATGATGAGGAGCTGGAAGCGGTCATAACCCTCCTGGTGTCTCAGGGTCAGTGGAGGTCAGTTGGCAAGGCTTTGGAACGTGGTATTGTCTCTGCTCGGCACAGATCGGTTGTTGTCGAGGCAGCTAAACGTGCCGATGATTCAGACTTCCACGATTCTATTTTACCTTACTGCAGCGAAGACGATGATGTATATGTGTTTCCGCTTCTTGTGGCAACCAAAAAGTGGAGATGCATACGACATGTACTGTCCGTGATGGTCTGCGACACGCTGCACACGTGGACAACATCAGAACATGGCAGCAGAACGCATGACGCATTGTTCTGGAAGTTCATAAGCAACTGTCGCCTGGAGGTGTCACTGGAATTTGCTCTGACCAAAGCTGTGACGCAACAGATTCCAGACAGTGATGGCAGCGATGACTTGTGTGAGGAGGACCATTCTGTACCCAGTCCTGGCCTTGCTCAAACGGTTTCCTGGCAAAAGAGCGCTGTGCGAGTCACTGATGACTTCCTTGTTGCACACACTGTGTGATGTGATGTGTAGCGGTGACAGAGAATACGGAGACAGTGCAGAGCATACCAAGCAGTGTGCGACTAACATCTACACCCACATCACTGTTCTTTATTACAGACAATGCAAATTCTGCCCAAGGGAACACAGTCACGACCATACAGAACGAACAGAAATGGGGACACCTGTGTTCACAGAACTGGCTGACCTTCACGACAATGACCCCCTGTTCCTGCTTCACTTCCTGCAAGGTTTAAACCTGTATCACATCAGCAGACGAGGAGAGAACGATGACGCCATTTTGCTGGCGATGTTGGCTGTTTTCCCGCTGTTCCCTCAACTACAGTGTGGGGCGCTCAGAGTAATGGTCCGTGAAAAGAGGTGGGACGTCATCAGCCAGGCCTGTCTGTCTCACGTGTGGGAACATGATCGGCGGCGGCTGTTCAAGGCCGCTGTGATGCAGAGGCAGTGGGACGTTGTCCGGCAGTGGTGTGACCACACAGTGCACGATGATCGGCGTCACTGGGCTTTGACAGAGGCTTTCAAGAGAAGGAGATGAGGGTCACTGGCTGATCATGGGCTGACACCCGCAGAACAGATGTGTGCACACTACAGGGGGGCCAAATATGGCGCCTGGGGCACGGTGCTACAGATGGTGGAGAGGAGAGGGGACATAACTGAAGTCAGTGATCTTTTGGAGAACTGGGTCACCGGTAATCTGAGAAAAAAAAAGCCCGTTGGAGATGTAAAGGTTTATGAGGAGTGATGCATGAAGTTAGACTAAGACTACGTTTTGCAAAGGACTCCGCTTGTAGTCCTGGGAAGGCTCCGGAGCGCTGTAAGTGGTGCAGTGTGCTGTTCAACGTTTTGCATGGGTCCACGGAACACTACTTCTCTCGAGTCCTGGACAAAGTGATGGAAGAAAAGGAGTGGCACATCTTGATGCACTTGGTGAGACTGGGAATGACTTCAGCTGATCGGATCGAGACAGGCTATTCCCTGAAATGGTCAGGCAGCAGCGCTGGGCTGCGTGCAGAATGAGGCTCGAGTATGGTGTTGATGACCAGTTGTGTCTTGAAGCTTTACCAGAACTGATAGATAGAAACCAATGGACACTGGTGGCCAGGGTGATGGAATACGACTTGGACGATGCTGTGAGACGTCAGGTCATGCATTTGGCCTTCCAGAGAAGAGCAGGAGCATTGTTCTGGCATGGCCTCACCACCCTGAAGGACCAGGAACACCTGTCCTGGAGACATGGAGGAACCTGTTCCATCAGGCAATCTGTCGTGACATCTGGCAGGCGGTCAAGCCCTTGGTGAAAGAGAGGGATCCAGTATCGTGACATGGCTTTTCTGGAGGCCATTGAGCAGCACCTGTGGGATGTGGTGGATTTCTGCCAACCTCTTGGTGCTGACATCAACATGAAGGATGAGAACGGAGAAATCTCTCTCCACAGGGAGGCCAGGAAGAGAGAGAGAGAGTGGAAAGCGGTGGAGGAGATAGTGTTACGAGACGGTCAGCCCAACCTGCTGGACAAAGAAGGCGTCAGTGTTCTGAACAGACTGATAGCTCATGAGCAATGGGACGTTGCAAAGATTGTGATTATGTTGTCACACCCACCTGTCTGCCAGGTACCGTGAACATGAATTTTTCTCTGAACAACACACGCCTCTGCAAGCACTGATAGACGCACGTCAGGCAGACGTCATCCACTTCTCAGTAATGTGGTGTGGTGACCAGAAGAAGGGAGTGAACGCAAGAGGGGGGGGGGGGGGGGGGGAGGGGGGGGGGGGGGGGAGGGGGAGAGTTTTTCCACGCTGTCTGCGACTCTGATATGTGGGATGTCATGAGGGACTTGATTGTCAGGAAGGTGGACCCTCGAGCTGTGACCAAGACAGGAAAGTCGCCGTTGGTGTACGCCGTGCTGAACACAAAGTGTTGCGAAAGGATGGTGGCTGAATGCAGCAGGCAGGGCTTCAGTTCCCACCAGCCCTCAGCGACTGGTCCTCAAGAGGCCCTGCTTGAAGACGTCAGCCGGGCTGTGGTTGGCTATCAGAGTCCACACTGTCACTTGGCGAGTACTTGCGGGGGAAGAGTGAGATCACCTCCCAGTGGTGGGGCCCCTGGTGGGGTTTTCCCTGGGGGCCCCCTCAGTTCCGATCGGGATCTTTCCCAGTCGGTTGCTGAAGTTAACAAGAGCTGCCCCGGTCGCAGATTCCAGTCGGGAAGGCGGGAAACTGCTAAAGAGGTCAGCACAGTGCGGCAACAAGGCGGGCCCCTGGGGGGGCCCGGGGGGACGAGCAGTGGTAGACAATCTGCGCAGAAGGACAGCGGACAGACAACCCAAGAGGGGTAACCCCTTTTTGAAGGAAGGGCCCAACACCCCCGCTCGCTGTCTTCTTGTCGTTGCGATTTTCACACCGCCTCCTTTTCGGACAGTTCGTCAGGGGAGATGGATCTGTCCCCCTGGGGGTTTCCCCTGAAGGGTGCTTGTGTTTTTTTGTCCTGTGCCCCCGATAGGCGGACACAGCGTATGAGAGTGTTTTGTGACGTCATGTGTGGGGTGTGGGTCGGGCGGTATGCGTGTGTAAGGAATCATGTAGCAAGTGTGTGTGTGTGTGGTGTGTGTGTGTGTGGTGTGTGTGTGTGTTGTGTTTGTGTGTGTGCGGGGGTGGTGCTGTGTGCGTGGTGCGGCGTGCGTGCGTGTGTGTGGGGGGCTGGTCTCGTCTGTGAGTACAGTCATATGTACCGGTGGGGTGTCAGAGCTGTGTCATGCTGTGAGTTAGAATCGTGCACCCCCCAGTGTGTTCAGAACTGTTCATTCTGTGATGTAAGAGTCGTGTATCACAATTCTGGTCAGGGGGGTTTGTCACGTAAAAGATACAGATGTCTGTCCCCGCATTTCGTTTTGGTGTGTATGTCTGCAATACAGAAATCCCGGTTTTGTAGCATGGCAAAGAACGTTTTCGTGTTGGACTTTTAAACATTATTTTATTCACACGCCCTCAAAAACAGATGGGGGGGGAAACGAAAAAATACAAACCACAGATGTCAGGATGGTTGATATTCATGGGTTTGTTTTTTTTTGTACGGTTTCTCGGGTCCCACCCGCTCCTTTGGGGTGTATCTTTTTTTTTTGTTGTTTGGCCGATTGTAAAAAGCCCCGTGACGGTGGGGAAAAGACCCCCCGACCGGCAGGCAAAGCCCGTTGACAGGGGAAGACTGTGCCCGGGTTTCTTTTAACGGATGTAAGACTTTTTGGGCCCGAACTTGGCATGTCTGGAGTTTCTTCTTCCCCTGTGGTAGAACGCAAGAGTGAGGTTGGGGGAAGACTGGCAGTTGCCACGAGCGTTTTTCGCCGGTGGGCTACAGTGTTGGGTTGGACACCCCCAGGGTTTGCCCCTGTGGGGTGCTGTCGTGTAACCCAATAGTCACTATGAATGGAGCTCAGGGACATATGCCCCTTGGTGTCAAAAGGAATGCCTGTGGGTCTGCCCCCCCTAGTAACACACAGGCAGTTTTTCAAGGTGGTGCAGGATTGCACCCGTTTGTTGGGCAGTTGAGGACAGTGTTTTTGGGCCCCACCCCCATTGGGTGCATCTTTTTTTTCCCAAGAGGTACAAAGAGGGTTGACATTCTGCGCATAGAAAGAGGATTTTAATTATTACAAGTGGTGGTGAAAAAGATGGGCTTACGTAGTGTGCCCTACAAACAAAAAACGTGTGCAAGCTTGTCACAGTGGTTGGAAAGCGTCATGCGTTTCCCATTTTCTACAGTGTTCCGCTGTCTTGGTGGTGCCCCCCGGGCTTGTCCATGAACCCTCTTTTGAAAAATGAGATCGTTCAAAACCCACAAAACCCTTTACCAGATCAACAGTCGAAAGGATGTTCAGAACCACAAAACCCTTTCACCATAAAGTCGATCCCCGAATTCCGAGTTGGAAACCATAGGTTGGCCCATTTTTCCATTCCAGATCTAATTCTTTTTGGTTTGGGAAAAGGTGAAAACCGATGTTCTGGGGTAAGCAGGGGTGAAAATTATCGATAGTGACAAAAGTTGATCTGAATTTATATCCCCCTGTTTTTACTGTTTTTTGCATAAAACGAATGTAATGCTCGTTCAACAAGTAAAGGTTGTGCCTTTTTTTGCAGTGAGCAGAGGAATGTTAATGTTTTTCAAAAAAAAGCGTTTTGTGTTTTTGCAGTGAGAAGGAATGTAATGCTTTTAAACCAAATAAACGTTGTGCTGTTTTTCAGTGAAAAGGGGAAAGTAATGCTCATTCAAACCAAAAGCGTTGTGATTTTTGCAGTGAACAGAGGAATGTAATGTATTCAACAAAAAAAAGCGTTGCGTAGCAGGGGGTGTGATAAAAACCCTTTTGTGGGCCCTGTATGGGGGCAAAGATGGGGAAAGACTCGAAGGTATTTTTTTTTTTTCTTTTAATTTGTGAAAAATCTTTGGGGGGCCCTGCAAAAAGAATGTCCCCCAACCAAACGCACGCCACACGCACCCCACGCACAACGCACACACGCACACAAAACACAACACACCACACACACACACAACTATCAATAAAAACCAACAGAAGGGACTAGAGCAAAAAACCCAAGACTGTCAAGGGAACGGTGAACTCCCCCTGGTCGAACTGCTCAACAGAATGGAGAACCAAAAATCGTTTGCACTCGAGCTCCTTCATTTCCCCAATCGTTCTTCTTTTTCATATGAAATTTTGGGTTATACCTAGAAATAACTGCATTACGTTCGAAAGGTTTTCTCTTTGTGATTTTTTCCCCAAAAACATCGCGGAAAATGTGTCACAATGACGAAGATTTGTTGTGTTCAAATTTTTTTCTAAGGGATCGTAACGGGAAAATATTTTCACAGTAGTGGGGGATTTTTTTTTATAGTGGCATGGGATAATTTCGGTATATATGTTGTGCACATTATAGCTGGGTACCATGACTCTGTGAAAAGATTCTGTATATTTATTGTTTCCACATATTACGTTATCGAAACATTTGTTCAGTGAATGAATTATCGGTCTATGGCGTTGTTTTGATGCAACTTATGTTTGTCATGAAAATTTAATGGGGTTAAGACAACAGGTTTGGTGTGTTTATTTTAAAGGGTATTTGTTTTTTAGTATGATGAAATCTGTGGTTTTGTTGTTTTCGTCTTTAGTTTTTTTTTTTTTTTTCAATTTTAAATTCATTTTTTTGTATTCCCGACGTGAGGAAAAGGGTTTTGTTTGATGCTTTTGTTAAAAGGGCCCCTTGTATTTGTATGATGAAAATTGTTTGATTTGTGCTTTTATTTTTCAGTTAGGTCAAAAAAAGAACATGTCTGATCTGATACCATTAGGGTGTTGATAATTAACATGATTCAAACAGTATGAATTGTTTTTCTGTAGAAATTGCTACATCAGGACTTGGGGATGTGAGAAAAATTTACAGCAACTCCTAAAAACTTGTCAGATTTTGATGTGATTTTTGGATTTTAAAGAGATAACATTTTTCATTGTTTAAGTTTAAAGTTTTAAAAAAAAAAAGATTTTTAAAAAAATTTTTTTTTGAAGTATTTTTTGGGGTTTTGTGGAAGATTTTTTTTTTTTTTTTTTAATGATTGTGAGTGCTTAAACGCGGCGAACCCCTGTAGGGCCCCTTGGGTCGGCTGGTATAAGCAAATTTAAATCTGTCTCTCTAAAAACAAAAGGGTTTGATTGATAAGTTTGCGTGGAGATTTTTTAATGTTATGATACCAAATCCCGGGAGGGTTTTACAGTACCCAAAAAATTCGAAGGGGGTACAATATTAAATTCGAATTTTCGCTAGGTTGAAACTTTTTTAATATTCGCTTTCGTATTTTTGAAGGGGTAAAAAACTTTTGTTTCAAAATAGAAATACGGGTTTTTAAAATTTAAAATGATGCGAAGTATAATATTTTGCTTTCTTAGTATTGTGTATGAAAAGGAAATCTCTGTTTTGTTTGTTATGAACTGTGTATCGTGGGAAAACCTTTACGTCAAAGACAAATTTTTGGGAATGTCCCTCCGGGGGCAAATGAACTTCACAAAGTAAAAAAAAAATAAAGGGGGCGTTGCTCGAGTTCTGCGAAAAGGGGCCCTAGTTTTTGGCCCAAAAAAAAAAACAGTAACAAAAGATTTTCCCTTTAGTCTACAAAAAGAATTTCTTTTTGTCTGTCGTCGTCTGTCGTCGTCGTTCTTCTCTTTTTTTTTCTGTTGCCCGTTGTCGTTTTCCCCCCTCTCTTCTCTTCCCCTCTCTCTCCCCCTTTTCTTCTCTCTTCTCTTTTTTGTTTAAAACAACACACAAAGAAGGGGGATAGGGAGGTCCCTTTTTAAGGTTTAAGGTGAGTCGATTTTACCCTATCAGCCACACACCTTGCGCGTCCATCAAACCCGCACCCCCCAAAACCGAAAAAAAAGGTAAATATAAACTGTTTTAGCAGCCCTTCCACATCAGCTGGCCGTCGCAGAGGGGTTTAGGGGGGGAGGGGCACGATCCCCATGGGGGACGAGGGGCCCATGCTCTCATTTTGGCCTTTTAAAAGCTGCCCAAAAGGCCGCACGGCAGGGGGGCTGATAAATGCAAGCCTGGTTTAAACCCTTTTTTAATCAAGATCATAATCTTTTTTTTGTTTTTGTTTTTGAGGATTAAGGGGAAAGGGGGTCAGAATAGGTGGGTTTTAAGATGTTAAAAAAATCGTTTTTTTTTTTTAAAAATATTTTTTTTTTGGGTAATATTTTGAAAATTTGGAAAAAAAAAAAATCGAAAAAGCGAATTAAGCGAATTATATTTTAAAAAAAATATTTCAGGCCCCTTCTCCATACCCCAAAAAACACCAGCCCCCCTGACAGGTAAGAGGTGACAGCAAAGGGGTATGGGTACTGGCCCCCAGGGCTTGCACACACCTGCCGACCTGAGAGCGCCAATGGGGCGTGTGTCCCCGTAAAACCCGTTCCCGGGGCCAAAAAGGGCACGCCGGTCGATATGACTTAAAGAAAAACCCATTTAAAAAGAAAAAAAAAAAAAAGCCAAAAAGGGGTAAGCAACCGATGCATGACACTACCCCTTTTTCTCCCCCCCCCCCCCCCCCCTTTCCCCCCCCCCTCCCCCCCGTCGCTGTCCGAGAAAAAAACTGAGGAGTTTCTGTGTATGCCCCAAAAAAATTTTTTACGAAAACCCTTTTCGGGCCAAAAAAATGCACGTTTTCCCCGGCTGGAACAAAAAGCAATACCATCGGGTTTCTTTTTAATCGGGAGTGCAAAGCGACTGGCCCCGCCCCGTTTCCCCAAACCCAAACCCGCTAGAGTGATCGTTTCTTTGGGGGTTTCCCATTCCCCCTGAAAGAACTGTTTAGTTTTCGACCTTTTCCGATTAGCGGGGGGTGGGGGATCCAGAGTTTTGGGGGTGGTATTTCGTGAAAATACTTTTGTCGCAAAGTTCCCATGTCTCAATTTTTGTCCAAACTGATGCCCCGAACGTGTTGTGTGATGGGCACCTGGAACCCCCCTGTCCCCCCCCCCCCTCGCATGAATTCAATAAGAATGCTTTTCATAGGTCTCCAAACCAAAGCTGGGCGAGAGGTCCCAATGGCTGTAAAAGGTCTCCAAAAAAGCTGGAGGCTTAAGGAAGTTTTAGCCTCCCACAAAAGTCAATAACCAGCTAGAGAGCCAGCCAAGAAAAAAAGCACTATAGAATAGGAAAAGAAGACCAACAAAAAGATGAACACTAAAGTCCCAAAAGTGGGTCAAAAAAAAAAAGTGAAAAAAATGCAAAATTTCGAATTGTTTTCTCAAACCTTTTATTGACCCAAATTTACTTGGGGCCCCTAATTTTGAGCTCCCCCGCAACCCCGCCCCAGACAATCAAGGCCTCCCTACTTCGTATGTCACGTAATAAAATTTGCTATTGTAGTTTTTGACTGATATCTGTCCCAGTTTCAGGGGCCCCGACTTTTACCAGAGGGGGGAACACGCGAAGAAGCCCACCAATTGGTGCCCTGATATCACTCTAGAGGGAAGCGGTTTTGGTCATAGCGTAAGCCCGCGAATAACTCCTGATGCATAGAACTGTGTCCGGACCCTGGTAAACAGCAAGGGCTGAGGACAGGGCCAAAAGGAAAGGGCCTTTAAGGAAAAAAAACCCCCCTTGAAAAACAAAAAAAAGGGGTTTGATTGGAAAGAGGAATAGGCTTGAAAAAGGTTGAGACTGTCACGCCCAGCTCCAGAATGGGGGGGTGCACAACCTATCATTCTTTAGGGTTTAGATGTGGGTCTTTAAAGGGTCTTCCCCTTCTCTTTATATATTTGCAAACCCCAAAAGAAAGCCCCTCAACAACAAAAACCCCCAGGGGACAAGCGAGGGACCTCCCTAACAGGGGCCCTTTTGGGGGAAGTGAAAATTTTCTTTGTGAAATGCGGCCCCAGAGGGGGGCCACCCGGTCTTAGTCCCAAACCCGGGGTGACGTCAAAGGGGGCCAAAAGGAAAGCTTTAGGCCACCCCCTATTACAGGGAGTAACCCAAAAACGGCAGATGGCCTCCAAAGAGCAGAAAAAGGGCTGAAAAAGCGGGAGTAGGGACCTGCCTTGCAAACCCCTGACCTCAGGAACGGGAATTCCCGAAAGGTAAAAGGGGTGGGGGTGGGGGGGGGCATGAATGAAAATGCCTAGAAAGCCTATTTCTCTCCTTTTTTTTCTTTTTTTTCTGTTTTTATTTCATTTTTTTTAATGAGCATTTGAAATGGAAATCAAAGAGATATGACGAGATAAAATTGGGGAAATTTGGCAAGGAGGAATATTGTAATTGTTAAAAGATCAAATTTTGTACGGGAATTCCCCAAGGAGGGTTTCTCTTACTTGTTGAGCAACGGGAAAAGGTCGAAGAATGAAAAATTTCGTCAAATAAGTAGTTGTACAAACTTAAAAATCTATGGGATCGCCAGAATTATATAATTTCTGTGGACTTTTAACAAAGTACCTTTCCGGAGAGAGGCTAGAAAGATAAAAGGAATTGAAAACAATCCGTTGCCGGATAAGGCGTAAACCCTGACCAACCCAAAGAAAGTTGCCGGATGAAAGGCAAACCACAAGAAACCAAAAAAAAAGGGTTTTCGGGTAAAGGGCTTACTGGGATGTCCCCGAAGTGAACGTGTCTAAAACCTTTGTACTTTTATAAAAACAGAGGGGTATAAACAAATTTTAACCCAAACGGGGTCCTAAGAACAACGACTTACACGAACCCCCTGCGAAAGCGTTGGGGAGGGGGGGGGGGGGGGGGGGGGGGGGGGGGGAAGGGGGGGGGGGGGGAGGAGTCAAACTACGAAGCGGGGAGAGATGTCGCTAATCGCTGACCAAGAGTTTTCAACTGTGGCACGAGGAAAGACCTCGATCTTGCTACCAAAGTAAATAAATGGTTGGGTTTTACCAAGACATCGATCAGGAAGAACCCCAAACTTCCGAATTCCAGCTGTTGAACAACCAGCATCACGAAGGACTAAGGCCCGTCCATCGTTCACAAAATCCTGGTGTAGATTCAGCGTACCAAAGTAAGTTAGCCACGTTGGTTAAACCTAGGACTTCCATGCCATAGGTTTTGCACACAATTCACTGGAAGAACATAGGGGCTGGTAATGTCCAGCACCACCGTATGGCATACCACTGGCCGCATGGTATCTGGCTGTTCACCTTGACCACCTTGAACTGGAGACTGGACATCACGAAACCTCTGCTGATTCCCACGGGCGTGAGAAAATGTACCTCGAAGGAGAGACAGGATGGGGAGGAAAACGTGGAGGAGAAAGGAGTATACTAGCCGAGACACTGAAGTCGCGTGCCGAGCGGAGTAGCCATGGTCCTTGAAATTTGATGGGGCACCACATTGTCCAGAAGGTACGTGGATGCCTGGGATGGGGTCGATCTCACCTGTGCAACACTTGTAGAAAGACAACGTACCATGAGCGACAGGTTTTAAGCTTGTTGGTTCTAGTTTCTCTGTAAAATACGGCCGCAGTAGCCATTTCATGCACATTAGAGAGTTCTTTTTCCTCCAAAACAAAAATAGATCAGCTTTAAGACACAGAAATGTTTATCTTATTATAAGGTCATGGAGACCATGAAAATTCAGAGTTATTTCTGAAAGGCTATCCACCTGTCAAACTGATGCTTGAGCCTAGTTTGATGGGCAGGAACTGATTCTCCAGAATCAAGTTTGGCTTGGCCAAAACCGTGAACAAATTCTGGAACTTGGTAAGAAAGTGGTGCTAAAGGATATCATAGGGGACAGGGCCAGAAGCACATAGAGCATGGTAAAAGGAAAGGACTGGGCCTTGGAGACAGCAGGCAAAATGGAAGAGCCACTGTTCACGGCCCTACCAACACAAAATAACGCAGTTTTCATAACGAAACATGGAGACATTAATCTCCTTGCTATTCTCCTTGAAATGGGGAAGACGAGGAGCATTTTGGACGCCCAAGGTTTGAGAAGAAGGGCCATGATCGGAAGGAGGGTTCTGACTTTGCAGTTCATTTTTTCTTTTCAGCTCAAATTCATGTTTTTGCATTATAGTATTGACGTTCTTCTCTTAATCTTTGTCGTTCAGCTTCACATTCTTCTTTCTCTTCTGAAGTGCAATTCTTTTTTCTGTCTCTTGTTCCAAGCACAATTCTCACCTCTAATTCTGCCGGCTGTTTCAGCCGCTAATCTCGACGTTATTTCTCAAAGTCTTACCTATTCTTAGTGTATGCAGAAACACTGGGAATTATGATAAGAGAAAATAGATTGATCAAAGGTATTTCCGTTGATAATGAGGAACATGAAATAGCCCAGTTTGCTGATGCCACACATATGATGACAGAGGGTGATGCTAAGTCATTCGAAGCCATAATCAATGCCATTGAATTTTTCTCAGTAGAACATCTTGTTTCTTCATGAATGAAAGCAAACTGTTGGCCATATGGTTAGGTAGTGAAAGAAGATCTTCAGCCAAATTCTTACCCCACTCAAAGATAAGATGGAATCCATCAATATTCAAAATACTTGGAGTGTGGTTTTCTGTAGATCTCGATGCTGCTACCCAACCCACCGGATATTTTCATGAATGAGTTACAAAGCATGCGCTCCAGATTCATGTGGAGAAAGAAACAAGATAGAATAAATCGAAAAACTGTTCTTCAAAATATAAAAGAGGGGATGACTTGGTTTAAGTGATGTAAGACAGTTTGTTTTGAGTCTGAAATTAATTTGGATACGCAAGCTGAAAACAAGCACTCATAAAGCTTATGCATCTCTTTCACATAAAATTAGCATCATGGCTTCAGAAGAATTACTAGCAAAACCTGTCTTGTATAATGATAATATTAAAGTTGGTAATAAAACCATAATTTACAAGCATTGGATGGACAAAGGTTATATTTGTATTTGTATCACTTTCTGAAAGAAAACGGTGACTTCCTCATTTTCGAAGACTGTAGGACGGGGGAGGGGGAGGCGGGCAGATACACCCAAATTTGTACCTGTCCCTATGTAAAACCATCTGCCCATCGATTGGCGACAACTTTGAATTCCGTACAGCACTAAATGGCCAAGAAACGGAAATAGAATTTATCGTTGTCTGCCATTTTGTCAGCGGGTGAAAAAGAAACTAGACAACCATTCTGATTGACCAATGCCTTCAGACTACGCCGATCACTTGGCATACATAATAATGTTGAGGTCATTAAAAGCAACTTAAAATGGTAGCTTCATGGGCAAAATCTGTCTGCCGCGATGATTATTCAAAAATTGTAATTTCATGGAACAGATTCTCTGTCTGTTGCGATGATTACTGAAAAATGGTAATTTCGTGGAGCAAAATCTGTGTATGCTGCAATGATTATTTTTTTAAAAAATGGTAATTTCATGGAGCAAACTCTTTTTATGCTGCGATGATTATTCAGTACCGGCAAAATCACTCTAAACTCCTTTTTTTTTCCCGCAGCAGTTGATTAAAAAATATTGCTTTTTTCTGGCGGGCAACTCACTACATTCACCACATGCCTGATGCAAGTGATCATCTGCCCCTGGTTGCTGTAACTGTACAACCATGGAAATGTTACAGACAATCCATGACCTTTAAACAACATCTATATCAGTTTGTATATGC
Source organism: Conus ventricosus (assembly GCA_018398815.1). Classification (NCBI taxonomy): domain Eukaryota; kingdom Metazoa; phylum Mollusca; class Gastropoda; order Neogastropoda; family Conidae; genus Conus; species Conus ventricosus. The sequence goes on along the minus strand of JAFLJL010017527.1, from coordinate 116,219 downwards.
TTTCAAGCGTGGTGGTGGGGACAGAGAGAGAGAGAGAGAGAGAGAGAGAGAGAGAGAGAGAGAGAGGAGAGAGAGAGAGAGAGAGAGAGAGAGAGAGAGAGGGAGAGAGAGAGAGAGAGAGAGAGAGAGAGAGAGAGAAGAGAGAGAGAGAGAAGAGAGAGAGAGGAGAGAGAGAATCTTTATTTCCAGGGGTAACAGATAATCAAGAAGTTACATTTTCCCATCTGGCTCACGTCCTTTCAGGGACTAAAGATACTAACACATGAACACTACTACACAATATAGAACTGATCATAGCAAATAGGGATGATTCATTTTAGTATAAAAGAAAACATACATACACACTAAAACTCTCTCTCTCCCCCCCCCCCCCCCCCCGCCACACACACACACTGTTGTTGTGGGCGGAGAGGAGAGAGAGAGAGAGAAGAGAGAGAGAGAGAGAGAGAGAGAGAGAGAGAGAGAGAGAGAGAGAGAGAGAGAGAGAGAGAGAGAGAGAGGAGAGAGAGAGAGACCCACGTTAATAGTAGGGGCGGGGGGATAAGAATGAAGACAAAAGAGCTGAGAGCCAAACATAAAACGGAAGAGAGAGAGAGAGAGAGAGAGAGAGGAAGAGAGAGAGAGAGAGAGAGAGGAGAGAGAGAGAGAGAGAGAGAGAGAGGAGAGAGAAGAGAGAGAGGAGAGAGAGAGAGAGAGAGAGAGAGAGAGAGAGAGAGATTTCTGAAAAGAAATTCACGGACGAGAAAACGCAGAACATTAGAAAAAAAGCAGAGAAAAGGAGTCATTGGGGACTATAGTGAATGAGCTTGCGAAAAAATGATAAGAAGCATAACAGAGATAGAAATCATACGATCATATATAATGCATCAATGTTTCATCGCGGAAGTAACTTGAGATTATCCATCTATCTAAGCATCGGGAACGTTCACTCTTTAAAGAATCGAAGTTTGCCTAAAAAAATGCACTTATTCCACACAATATGCAATCCAACCATCGTCTTACACTCCATAGTCCAACTCATCTCCAGTATTTTTTATTCATTTTTTTTTACTTGTTTTCGTTCATAAGAAGCAGTTCAGTTTATTCCATCACTCGTAGCTCGGCGAGTGTTCAATTTCAGAACCGAAGTTCGCAACGCCACTTATAGTGTCATTGTATGATGCTTCGTTTTCATCCGCACCGTCATGTTGTTTTTGTTTTGTTTTTTATTTCTTCGTTTTTTTGGTTAGAAGCGGTTGTGTTGTTGTGCATCTGTACTTGTGTGGTGTGTGAATTCGAACGAAGCTGCCGCTTGTTGTTGTGTTGTGTTGTTGGTGGTGTTTGTTGTTTAGTTGTTCTAAAGTGATATTGAGATGTGAAAAGGTGTGGGGTGGGGGTGGAGTGAGGTGGTGTGTGTGGGAGTGAGTGTGTGTGTTGTGTTTTGTGTGTGTGTTGTGTGTGTTGTTTGTTGTGTTGTTGTTACTAGGTGTATTGACGATGGTGAAGGTGGGTGGGGGGAGTGGTGGTGGTGTGGGAGTGTGTGTGTGGTGTGTGTGTGTGTGTGTGTGTGTGGGTGTGTGTGTGTGTGGGGTGTGTGTGTGTGTGTGTGTTTTTGTGTGTGGTGTGTGTGTGGTGTGTGTGTGTGTGGGGGTGTGTTGTGTGTGTGTGTGTGTGTGTGTGTGGGGTTGTGTGTGATTATGAAAAAGTGTCACCGCGGGGTGAAAGCCGTTGAGGTGGAAATCGACGAGACGAAAAACGACGGCGGGGCGAAGGACCAGACGAAAATCACTCTGAACTTCTTTTTTTCGAAGCAGTTGATTGAAAAATATTGCTCTTTCCTGGTGGGAAACTCACTACATTCACCATATACCTGATGCAAGTTCACTTTTATTTATTTTTATTTTTTTATTTTTTGGTCCATTATCACTTGGCCCCTCTAATTTATTACACCCATTTCCTATCTGTATGCAATGAAAACAGTAGCTGTTGTATTTTGTAAGTTAAAGATCTTTCATAGTTACTTTACACGTGACTTCTGGGGAGCTGTCAAGATTCCTGGATGACAAGACACTTTCATGTTTATCACAGGGAAATCATGATTACAAACAACAGCGAAAGCACCATTTTGACTTGTTCCCTATTTTCTCCGATTAACACTTTGAATTTAGGCTAAAGCATCATCTCCCTTTCGCTAGGCTAGCCTACATACTTCCGCCCTGCACACACAAAAAAAACCTGGTTTACAAGATCCACGAACATTTACTGGCGAGGGAGAAAAAATGGTAAGTTTATTAATGAAAATGACACCAGTTTAGTCCAATGAATAGAAATATTTTTAGGGTATCCTTCAATTATAAAAATATAACATTATTTATGATTACCAAAGTAAAACAATGACACCAACCGATCTCTGAAGTGAACGCAGATCTGAGAGCGAGCACAATGAACGGTTAGCGTAGGAGTTCAAAATAAGTGATATTTTACCCAAAATTTTCTTTCAGTCCAAGACTCATGGATTAACGTGATCAGTTCAACAAAATAAAGAGCAAAAAGAAAATAGCATTATCTTCCTTTTTCTTTTTGTTGCAAAATAGGCGTAGGTCTGAGCCTTTTTTAAATTCTCGGAGTTATTTTTAAGTTACGGGAATTTCCAATTTTATTTGATTTGACTTCTTCTTCCTGAAAGACTGGTTCACTCAAAAACGAGTGGGTCACCAGCGCGCATGTTAAAAAATAAAATAAAATAAAATAAAGTGCGACTCAGCCTGTTGGCTCCTGGAGCAAAATTTGGCAACAAGGGGTTGCACACGATATTCAAAAAGTTAAAAGCAATGGCCAGGTTCAGGCCCAGGTAACCATAAAATATCTGAGGAAGTTAAAATAGAAAAATCAGTCAATATACAGATCTCAAGACTGTCATATCAATTTGATTTTTAAATGAGACTGCATTTGTGGCAATCTTGATGGCACCCGGCAGTGAGTTCCACAGCCGTACACAACTAAGATAAAATGAATGTAAATGGCTGTCAGTATTTGATGCAGGTATGGCACAAGATTGACCGCCACTCCTGGTGCTACTTTTATTCAATACTAGTTGTTCCATTGGGATATCAATTAGTTTAGCTCTGCCTTTTAAGAAGGTATTAAGTTTGATAAAAGCTCTTCTCTCTTCTAAGGGTTTCCATTCTAATTTCCTCATGTTCTTCCTAGTATTCCCTTTCTCTCTGATATGGTTCCCAGTTACGAACCGTGCTGCTCTCTTCTGAATCTTTTCAAGGTTATCAATTTCCTTTAGATTGTAAGGATCCCAGACTGAGCAATCATATTCCAGTACTGGTCTAACCAGTGTTTTGTAGCAGTCATCCTTAACCTTTTGGGGCAGTCGTTGATATTCCTGTATAAGAAAGCTAAGATGTTGTTTGCTTTCTTACATACTAAATTGTAATGTTCTTTCCATTTGAGATGACTATCTATAATCATGCCTAAACATTTTGCAGCATTGGTTTCTTTAAGAATAGTATTGTGAATATAATATTCTGATCTAGTTGGTGAGCGTTTATTACATATATGCAACACTTGGCACTTCTGGGGATGAAATTCCATTTTCCAAGTTCTTTCCCACTCTTGTAAGCGTTTAGATCTTCTTGTAGAATGAGTGTATCATTCTTGCTTCTGATTGTTCTATATATACTAAGCTGTCATCTTCAAAAAGCCTTATAGTAGTTCCAGGAGAGAGATTTCTACTTATGTCATTTATATGAATTTAAAGAAAACAAACAAGAGCCCCAGAACAGTTCCTTGTGGTACACCTGACAAGACTGGTTTACAATGGGATGACGACCCTTCCACAACTTTCTGCGTTCTCCCAACGAGGAATGATCTAGACCATTTTAGCAAAGAACCGCCAATGCTGATGTGTTCTAATTTAAGTAGCGGGCCCTCATGATCAACCTTATCAAAGGCTTTAGAAAAGTCTAATAGAGTTGCATTTATTTGCTGTCTGTTGTTAAGACAGTTATTAAAGTCATTGAGAGTTGTTATAAGTTGAGTCTCACAACTCCTTGAAGTTGAATCCTTCACTGTCTAAAACCATGCTGGGCGTTTGTTTTTTTTTTAGAACAAATACAGGTCTTAAGACAGTTATTAAAATCATTGAGAGTTGTTATAAGTTGAGTCTCACAACTCCTTGAATCCTTCACTGTCTAAAACCATGGTGGGCGTTTTTTTTTTATAGAACAAATACAGGTCTTGTAAGGTGGCTTTTGGCAGTTTATGTGCAACATATCTCACAACCGATCACAACCCAGGCGCATGTTTTCTCTGTGTGTGTGTGTCTGTGTGTGTATGTGATTGAGTGTAAAATGTTATAACGCCTCATCGTTAGTTTCATTCTCTTATGAACTATTTCTGTTCATGCTGATTACAGCATGGAAAGAGTGAAAACACTTCTGTAGCTTGTTCCCAAAAAAATTATAACAAGTTTATAGTACCCACTTGGATGATAATCATAATATTTTTGTTTGCTTAATTTGACAGTTAATGTAGAGGTGTTGTTTTTTTTTTTTTTTCAAATCGTCTGATAAATTTATAAATGTGTGGTTAGAAACAAATGAATCATTACGCCGTTAGTTACTACTTGAAACCAGATACAGTGAGTCATACACAATTAGCTCTCTCTCTCTCTCTCTCTCTCTCCTCTCTCTCTCTCTCTCTCTCTCTCTCTCTCTCTCTCTCTCTCTCTCTCTCTCTCTCTCTCTCTCTCTCTCTCTCTCTCTCTCTCTCTCTCGTCTGTCTGTCTTGTTGGGATGTGTACAAAGAAAGACACAAACATTCTTTGCAGATTCCATTGTTGTTGTTGTTGTCGTACCCTGGCTAAAAGACTCCAGGGATCATCCAAACAGCCGAAGTACTTGAACACTATGGTACAAATGCATCAGCTGGGGATGAGAACATTACGTGTGTGACCGTTTTTGATTACCCCGCCACATGGGCAGCCACACTCCGACTTCGGGGGATTTTAGAGACTGATAATGTTATGCTAGGAGCTTGTCACAACTGAAGACAATCCCCGCATAACTATGCAGAGCATAACAACATTTTGATGTAGCCTTGGTGTTCTAGCCTATGTCAATTAGCCTGACACAGCCTTAAGCCAAGGCAAGCAGATTCCATTGAGACCTTGTTCCAAAAATCTCCCCCTGATGTGATTTTTAGTTTCTTAAGGAAAGTAGTATTTTCATCTGATCTGAATTAGATATTGCCAGTGATCAGTAGACCCATTCCCTGTATTTCTTCCTTGCGGATGAGCATCACACACACACGCACTGAGCATGCCAAGCAGCCATTGATAGTACTTTGAAAAACCTTTATCATCATTTTTAATCAACCATGCCATTACTTAGGGAGGGCAAGCAGAAATGGGAAGGGGGGGGGGGGGGGGGGGGAGGGAGGCAACTGAATTTTCAAATCAACTGGTCCCCAGGACAACTAAAAATTATCTGGGAATTTCTAGTGCTGTAAGCCAGTTTCAGCTACTAAGCTAATGCAACTATCAGGTTTATGGGGTTTTCACTAAAACCAGGTCATAAACACCACAACCACTTGTGGTGTGTGTGTGTGTGTGTGTGTGGTGTGTGTGTGTGTGTGTGTGTGTGTGTGTGTGTGTGTGTGTGTGTGTGTGTGTGTGTGTGTGGTTGTGTGTGTGTGTGTGTGTGTGTGTGTGTGTGTGTGTGTGTGTGTGTGTGTGTGTGTGTGTTTTGTGTGTGTTGTGTGTGATGGAAGAGGGTTGAAGGAAGTAAGAGAGGTGTGGGACCATGACCCCTCACACCATCCCCTCCAAATCTTTCCCCCAGGAGTAATCTCTGTGATGTGGTGGTCTCTTGTGTCCTTGCTTGGTTTTCCTCATTTTCAGTTTTGAAAAGTTTCATCCTTGTCAATGGTTCTGATTATCAGTGAGCAAACCAACACTTTCTTATCATCACCTCACTGTGGAAAAACCAGACATGGGGCAATAGGTATTACCACATTATTTTTTTTTAAACCCTGATTTTCAAAGAAAGTTGGATCTGTTTTGACAAATTTGGGGTTCAGTAACTTTCAGTCTTTTGCAGACTATTTAATTCATTTGTGCTGATGGCAATTTTGGCTTATCTGTTTTGGAGTAAAGTGTCCACAAGTGTACCGCTCAAGATTCATTCACGATTCATGAAATTCTTGCCTCTTAACTGGAAGATTGAAATGGCATGTTGAGCTACACAGCGTTGGCAACCTTGATAGGGCCTTCATGGTTGGCTGGGCTATAATTGTGTGTAAACATGAGGACTTGGAGTCTACTCAGAGATATCAGATTCACTGAAAAAGTTTTGTTTGAGGAAAAAAGCAAACAAACCAACAAAAAAAAGAAAAAAAGGAGAGAAAAAGGAAAATCAAGAGCGAAGGAAAAAAAATTACAGTTCAGTACACTTAAAGAATATTCTTTGTTGGTTTGGTTGGTTTATTTTGTTGTTGTTGTTTGTTTTCTTGTTGTTTGTTTTGTTTTGTTTTAGTCAGTCAAGTTTCAGGTACATTCATTTTCTCAACATGGCCTAATTCTAGCTAAGCCAAAGTAAATTGCTGAGACCAGTCACTGGCGTCATGTTAACTTTTGGCATATCTGTCCCTGGGTAAATTGTACACAGTTGTAAGTATGGTAAGGAACGGTTATTACTGCTATGATCATTACTTAGAGTATGTACATAGCACCTGACCTGGGTTAGAGCCCCCCCTGCTCTTAATGCTTTACAGTCCATGCTCTCGCTGATACCATGCGCTGCCTACCAGGGCTACAGAGCTGGTGCTAATCATTCATTACCCCATGTCACTCAGTTGAATTACAGTCCTTTGATTTTACGCAAAAGATGCATACTTTGCGAATATGTCTCGTCTGTACCAACAGTGAACCTAGCCTTCTGTTGCGAAAGTTGGTGATGGGGTTGTACACGCTCGCAAGGTTTATGTGTGCCATGCGGTCTCAAATGGAACTCAGTTTATAGTTTCATTTGAAGGATTTTTCATCAAAGAGGTCAGAACCAATGTTGTCAATAACTGCAGACTGAAATGGCCCAGCAGAGTCTCTGTGTTACCTATGATGCATGTGCCTTTACTCCGTCACGAGAAACGGTCCACCTTGCACCCCCCCCCCCCTAATAAATTTGTCACATGTATTTTTTGGTGCTTTAGAGTGTATAGATCATGAAAAATCATGTTAACATAAAAAATCTTGGGACGCACTGTCCCTTCTGGCTTAATTTTGAAGGGTATCCATCTCAGGTGCCGCGGCTGCTTTTCGTCGGTCCGAAACGTTCCCTAAGTTTGGTGATCACCTGTGTCTTTGTTATTTAAGCTAAGAGAATTTCCTTTATGTTTTTGTTGACAGTAATGCCTTCTGCACTATAGCAATAATCAGAACGATAATATATGCAATAAGGTGACTGCAGTAAAGCTACGTGTGTACCCCAATATCACACGTTGCGAACTGTAAATTTGCCAAAGTGTTTGCAATAAACATCTCTCGAAAACTGTGCAACTTATTAGAAACAATAACCCAGTATCAAAGAACAGGTCTTGTAAGGTGCTTTTGGCAGTTTATGTGCAACATATCTCACAACCGATCACAACCAGGCGCATGTTTTCTCTGTGTGTGTGTGTCTGTGTGTGTATGTGATTGAGTGTAAAATGTTATAACGCCTCATCGTTAGTTTCATTCTCTTATGAACTATTTCTGTTCATGCTGATTACAGCATGGAAAGAGTGAAAACACTTCTGTAGCTTGTTCCCAAAAAAATTATAACAAGTTTATAGTACCCACTTGGATGATAATCATAATATTTTTGTTTGCTTAATTTGACAGTTAATGTAGAGGTGTTGTTTTTTTTTTTTTTTTTCAAATCGTCTGATAAATTTATAAATGTGTGGTTAGAAACAAATGAATCATTACGCCGTTAGTTACTACTTGAAACCAGATACAGTGAGTCATACACAATTAGCTCTCTCTCTCTCTCTCTCTCTCTTTTCTCTCTCTCTCTCTCTCTCTCTCTCTCTCTCTCTCTCTCTCTCTCTCTCTCTCCTCTCTTCTCTCTCTCTCTCTCTCCTCTCTCTCTCTCTCTCTCTCTCTCTGTCTGTCTGTCTGTCTGTCTTGTTGGGATGTGTACAAAGAAAGACACAAACATTCTTTGCAGATTCCATTGTTGTTGTTGTTGTCGTACCCTGGCTAAAAGACTCCAGGGATCATCCAAACAGCCGAAGTACTTGAACACTATGGTACAAATGCATCAGCTGGGGATGAGAACATTACGTGTGTGACCGTTTTTGATTACCCCGCCACATGGGCAGCCACACTCCGACTTCGGGGGATTTTAGAGACTGATAATGTTATGCTAGGAGCTTGTCACAACTGAAGACAATCCCCGCATAACTATGCAGAGCATAACAACATTTTGATGTAGCCTTGGTGTTCTAGCCTATGTCAATTAGCCTGACACAGCCTTAAGCCAAGGCAAGCAGATTCCATTGAGACCTTGTTCCAAAAATCTCCCCTGATGTGATTTTTAGTTTCTTAAGGAAAGTAGTATTTTCATCTGATCTGAATTAGATATTGCCAGTGATCAGTAGACCCATTCCCTGTATTTCTTCCTTGCGGATGAGCATCACACACACACGCACTGAGCATGCCAAGCAGCCATTGATAGTACTTTGAAAAACCTTTATCATCATTTTTAATCAACCATGCCATTACTTAGGGAGGGCAAGCAGAAATGGGAAAGGGGGGGGGGAGGGGGGGGGGGGAGGGAGGCAACTGAATTTTCAAATCAACTGGTCCCCAGGACAACTAAAATTATCTGGGAATTTCTAGTGCTGTAAGCCAGTTTCAGCTACTAAGCTAATGCAACTATCAGGTTTATGGGGTTTTCACTAAAACCAGGTCATAAACACCACAACCACTGTGTGTGTGTGGTGTGTGTGTGTGTGTGTGTGTGTGTGTGTGTTGTGTGTGTGTGTGTGTGTGTGTGTGTGTGTGTGTGTGTGTGTGTGTGTGTGTGTGTGTGTGTGTGTGTGTTGTGTGTGTGTGTGTGTGTGTGTGTGTGTGTGTGGTGTGTGTGTGTGATGGAAGAGGGTTGAAGGAAGTAAGAGAGGTGTGGGACCATGACCCCTCACACCATCCCCTCCAAATCTTTCCCCCAGGAGTAATCTCTGTGATGTGGTGGTCTCTTGTGTCCTTGCTTGGTTTTCCTCATTTTCAGTTTTGAAAAGTTTCATCCTTGTCAATGGTTCTGATTATCAGTGAGCAAACCAACACTTTCTTATCATCACCTCACTGTGGAAAAACCAGACATGGGGCAATAGGTATTACCACATTATTTTTTTTTAAACCCTGATTTTCAAAGAAAGTTGGATCTGTTTTGACAAATTTGGGGTTCAGTAACTTTCAGTCTTTTGCAGACTATTTAATTCATTTGTGCTGATGGCAATTTTGGCTTATCTGTTTTGGAGTAAAGTGTCCACAAGTGTACCGCTCAAGATTCATTCACGATTCATGAAATTCTTGCCTCTTAACTGGAAGATTGAAATGGCATGTTGAGCTACACAGCGTTGGCAACCTTGATAGGGCCTTCATGGTTGGCTGGGCTATAATTGTGTGTAAACATGAGGACTTGGAGTCTACTCAGAGATATCAGATTCACTGAAAAAGTTTTGTTTGAGGAAAAAAGCAAACAAACCAACAAAAAAAAGGAAAAAAAGGAGAGAAAAAGGAAAATCAAGAGCGAAGGAAAAAAAATTACAGTTCAGTACACTTAAAGAATATTCTTTGTTGGTTTGGTTGGTTTATTTTGTTGTTGTTGTTGTTTTCTTGTTGTTTGTTTTGTTTTGTTTTAGTCAGTCAAGTTTCAGGTACATTCATTTTCTCAACATGGCCTAATTCTAGCTAAGCCAAAGTAAATTGCTGAGACCAGTCACTGGCGTCATGTTAACTTTTGGCATATCTGTCCCTGGGTAAATTGTACACAGTTGTAAGTATGGTAAGGAACGGTTATTACTGCTATGATCATTACTTAGAGTATGTACATAGCACCTGACCTGGGTTAGAGCCCCCCCTGCTCTTAATGCTTTACAGTCCATGCTCTCGCTGATACCATGCGCTGCCTACCAGGGCTACAGAGCTGGTGCTAATCATTCATTACCCCATGTCACTCAGTTGAATTACAGTCCTTTGATTTTACGCAAAAGATGCATACTTTGCGAATATGTCTCGTCTGTACCAACAGTGAACCTAGCCTTCTGTTGCGAAAGTTGGTGATGGGGTTGTACACGCTCGCAAGGTTTATGTGTGCCATGCGGTCTCAAATGGAACTCAGTTTATAGTTTCATTTGAAGGATTTTTCATCAAAGAGGTCAGAACCAATGTTGTCAATAACTGCAGACTGAAATGGCCCAGCAGAGTCTCTGTGTTACCTATGATGCATGTGCCTTTACTCCGTCACGAGAAACGGTCCACCTTGCACCCCCCCCCCCCCCTAATAAATTTGTCACATGTATTTTTTGGTGCTTTAGAGTGTATAGATCATGAAAAATCATGTTAACATAAAAAATCTTGGGACGCACTGTCCCTTCTGGCTTAATTTTGAAGGGTATCCATCTCAGGTGCCGCGGCTGCTTTTCGTCGGTCCGAAACGTTCCCTAAGTTTGGTGATCACCTGTGTCTTTGTTATTTAAGCTAAGAGAATTTCCTTTATGTTTTTGTTGACAGTAATGCCTTCTGCACTATAGGCAATAATCAGAACGATAATATATGCAATAAGGTGACTGCAGTAAAGCTACGTGTGTACCCACCATATATCACACGTTGCGAACTGTAAATTTGCCAAAGTGTTTGCAATAAACCATCTCTCGAAAACTGTGCAACTTATTAGAAACAAAATACACCACAGTATCAAAGAACAGTCTCTTGTGATTCTTTTGGGCTATGCCACATCACCATGGGCCTATGCTGATGCCCTCTGTTGCCGGGTTAGCCACATCACCATGGGCCTATGCTGATGCCCTCTGTTGCCGGGTTATCTCCCCTACCCCCTATTTGGCTTCAATGCAAATTTCATTCTTTACAATTTCATATTGGACTTTTTATTGAAAATTTAGTTAATGTGCACTTTCCAAGTGTGAGCGCATATGTGTGTGTGCGTGTTGGATGTTGTGGTGTGTGTGTGTGTGTGTGTTGTGTGTGTGTGTGTGTGTGTGTGTGTGTGTGTGTGTGTGTGTGTGTGTGTGTGGGTGTTTTGTGTGTTGATGATGATTGTTCTCAGATGCTGGCACTGGAAGGCATTCTGTTTCATGGTGACATCTGCCAGACTGTATTTAAATCAACCACAATCTCATCATTCTGAGTTGCTTCCCTCGGCACAAGTAGAAAGCGACTCTTCCGATACATAGGCTATGACAGCTTCTTCTTCGTTGTCGTCAGAGTCTGGAAAATCCACAAGGAAGTCAACCATATCTGCGGGCAGGATGATGCCCTTCTCTTCCATGGACCACACTGGTTCCAAGGTGCCATCAACGTCAATCCATCCATGTCCTTTGCTTGCTGCTGGAACATCAGACATGGGTTCGAGACCCGTCTTCCAAATGACAACTTGATAGTTGCTCCGTTTGATGTGCTCTTGAAGAGTTTGTTTGCACGGAGGCATGCTTGCCATGTCAATATTGTGGTTTGCGTTCAATGGCTCATCTCCACATCTCTCCTTGAGTAGCTGGTGTCGGAAGTCATTAGCACCGGTGAAACAATGTCTGCCGTACATGACACAGGTGAAGGTCTCAAGATCGGCTTTGACTTCTTCAGTGATGGCCCATGTACCTCCAAGGCGGGCAATTGTTTCCACAAATCTTGGATTCTGCTGAAGAACTTTGATGGGTTTAATTTTCCCAATGCCCTTGAATAATAATAATAATAAATCGAGCTTATATAGCGCTCTTCGATGAGAGAAGACTCATCCTCAGAGCGCTTTACAATACAGGAAAAATAAAAGTTTCCATTAACATTGCACAATATTGGGAAAAAGGCATCAAAACAATAGGTCACAAAGCAAGCACTAAAACAGATGCACAAGCCACATCCCCCCTCCCACTCTATCCCCCCCCCCCCCCCACACACCACACACACACATCGCCACCCCCCACACACGACATTATATGAACAACGCTCGACAAGAATTTGGGAATAGAAGAAAAGAACCAACCCCCATCCCACCCCCACCCTCACCCGCCTCCAATTTCGTGAACACTGCACGGGATACAATATAAAACATGCAGAAGGGAGCACCCACACACCCCACACACCCCCACACACACACACAGGGCAAACTCAACACAAAGCAACAAAAAACCACGCGCATAAACGCACACACACGAACACACACACGCAAAAGCACACAAGCATTCAGGCACGGAAGCGCGCGTGCACATACAAGAGGCGAAAGGATGGAGAATGCATGGGAAACACGCATTAACTCGTACGCTATGAAGAAAGACAAAAAGACTTCTGAAAGAGATGCGTTTTGAGACCAGATTTGAACGCAGAGAGAGTCTGTGAAGAGCGGAGCTGGGAGGGGAGGGAGTTCCAGACAAGGGGGGCTTGATAACTGAAAGAACGTTGGCCAAAGGATTTCAGTTTCATGCGGGGAAGCTTGAGAAGTTTGTCACTGCTAGAGCGGAGAGTGCGAGAGGGTTGATAAGTGACAAGTATGTTGGAAAGATAAGCAGGCAATGTTTCATCAAAGTGTCGGAAGGCAAGTGTTGCGAGTTTATACTGAATGCGCGCATGAATGGGAAGCCAATGTAGTCTAACTAACAGAGGTGTAGTGTGGGTTCTTTTGGACATTTGGAAAACAAGTCTGGCTGCGTTGTTTTGTATACGTTGAAGTCGGTTTTGGCGTTTATATCGACAGTGGGAAGACCGGCAAGAATACTGTTACAGTAGTCGAGTTTTGACATGATGAGGGAACAGATAAGTTGGGCAGTCCCTTGAATGTACTTGTTGTGTCGCAGCCGGTATAAGTATGAAGAGCCAGGAAGGCGGACCGGTGCAGTGCTGTTGCCCGTATGCTGTAACACAGCGATGTCAGTGACATTGATGAGCCGTTGTTTGTTCCCCATTCCTGTGTCGAGCAGAATCACCACGTCCTTCAGCTGCAGAGCGAAGTGCAGGAAAATGAAGAAAATGCCCGAGTCGGGACTCTTGACGCGGACGAAGCTGTATCCATTCTGTTCAGCGTACGCACAGTAGAGGGCAACTCTGAAATCCGTCTCTTCTTGTGTGGATTTGAGCGTTGCGGTTGGCGTCCTTGCTGTCGTCAGCTCATCTGCCGATTGCAGCAGGAAGGCTTCTCCCTCACATATCAGCATGACGTTTCTGTCCTTGAATTTTGGCGCATTCTCATCTTTGCTCCAAACGTCGAGTAATACTTGGCTGAGCTGCTTCTTGTTTTCGTCGTTTGACAGAAACGTTTTCCAGTCTGCAGGACGCTTGGTGCTTTCTCCTTTCACAATGATCTTATCGCTAGTGCCTCTCCTTTTCCTTTCCATCGCTTTGATTGAGTCCATTTTGTACATGTCTGTACTGAACACCACGCCCATTCCCTTTGGCAGCATGTCAGATATCTTCTGGCTGATCTCCCTGAAATTGGACGGAAGCTGTTGCAAACAGTGAAACACTGCATTGCCATCGATCACAACCAGCGTCGCGTCATGGGGAGGTAGAGCGGCATCTTCCATATCTTTGGTGAGGTAGTTGAACCCTTTTGCTTTGCCGGTCTTGTCAAGGAAATCGTCAGCAGTGGCAATACTGTAAGGTACAGGAGTAAGTTGGTATGTCATCAACTGTTTCAGATTGAGTTGAACACCTGCTTCCTGTGCCTTCCAGCCCTGATGTGGCCCTTTGCGATCAGCTGGGCTATAAGCAACATTATCTTATCTTATCTTATCCTGTGCCTTCACAAGGAGTTGAAAGGCAAGGTTCCCTTATTGTTTGTATTCCTCAACCTTCTTCTTGGTAGTCTTCATGTGGACAGTTTTGTTCATCAATGCCATCGTTTTCAGGTTTAGCCGCTTGACTGGTTCAAAGAAATTGTCGTTTGCCATCAGTCTCTGCGTGATGAACGCCTCCTTCACGGCGTTACCAGCATTTCTGCCCTCAACACATCATGCTGAATGCCGGCTGGGACAGATGCTCCAGATGACAGGGCGATGAGTTTGACCGAGGCTTCCTCACAGAAAGGGTCGATGAAAATTTTGACTGCATCCTGAGTCTTCATGACGTTGCTTTCGCTCTTCAGTATCTCAGAAGGACGCAAGTCACGATATCTACTGCCAGCCTCATCACCTTGTGCCATGCCAGCCATGTCGAGATCAAGATACTTTGACCTCTCATGGGTTGTCCTGACCCATCTTTGGTAGCCCTCCTGGTTCGACAGCAGTCTCGTGAGACCAGCGCCACCTCCACCAGCTCCTCCTCTGGTTTTGGCGTGCTTCATGAACGTTTCTTCCATGGTCTTGTCCACTGCACAGCGATTGCCAGGAATGAAGGACCTTGCCACGCTGAAAGCACCTCTCTACAGCATCTCCTTGGCTCCAGGATCATGATGTGACAAAGTCAATGTTTGCCAAGAAGACTGAGAAGAAGGTCAGGTAGCGTGCATAGTTTTGTGCACCGAAACTGAAGAAGAAGACATTTGGAACATCGTTTGTGCGTACAGCAGTAAGTCGGTGATTTTGACAGCCTCAAGGAGCACTAGGACAAGCCATACATGACCGATGTACGACAACCAAAATTGTGCAGTTGGTCCAAAGGCTCCTTCTCTGACTCTATCTCTGAACTGTTCGTACTGTGCCATGAAACTGAAGATAGCTTCATCTTGCTGAAGCTCAGTCAACTTCTCTTTGGAGAACAACATGAGGCTGTCTGGAGTTTGATCATGCTGTCTTCTGACAGTGTCGGAAATGACGTGTCTTCATCTCTGATTTTAAGATACCTTTCCAGCAGCAAGCCTTCTAGACTCTCAAGCATTGTCTTAAGGCAGAACAATGCTTATTCATATGTTTGTCAGACAGCACCCTTGCCCAGAACCAGAAGAGATCAGACCTGCCTTCAGAAGGATATCTCCGAACACAGAACCATCCAGCTTTTCCCCAAGCACCTTGAGGTACGCACAGGCAAGGTGGAAAGCACCGATCAGAATAATATGCTTCTTGTACCGGTCAGGTTGGTTCCCGACGATCGGGTAGGCTTTCATACAAACCCCAAGATCAAACGTAGTGATAACGTACTCTTGTCCAACCTCTCTCGTGGCTTTCACTGCAAGTCGCAAGCACTCCTGGACTGTCTTGTACTCGGTGATTGGGTGATGGATCACAGGGTAGTAGTCCAATGTCGTCTTCTTTGCCGGGTTCTGCCCACGCTGTGAAATGAAGCCAGCCCACGCTGGTATTTCCTGATCTGACATGTTGCTCTGACATGCTGCTCTTGCATGATTTCATTTTATAACTTTACATTGAAGAATAAAGTAGCTGGTAATGTTTCCAGCTCAACCTGTATGCTCTTGGGCTTATTTGATGATTGTTTCAGTGACTGTTTTACTCACTGTCTTCTTCTTTCATGGAATGCACACACACCCACACCCACGTACGGGCACATCACACACACACACACACACACACACACACACACACACACACACACACACACACACACACACACAACCACACACACACACACACACACACACACACACACACACACACACACACACACACACACCACACACACACACACACACACACACACACAAAAACCCATCCTATTTTTGATGGTCATGAACTTGAAAACACAGCTCTAAATATTACTAAGCAAAATAATACTTCTTTATTGTTATTAGCAGATGGATTGTGTGGTGAGGCTGGTTCTAAATGAAGACTCAGGAATATGTGCTGATCCACATCCAGCATAAGCCATAACATAAATGTGATTTTATACTGAACATTTCGTTGGGCCTCAGGCACACACACACACACACACACACACACACACACACACACACATGCTGTCATCACACACGCACTGACACGCCCCCCCCCCTCCCTTTCTTCTTCTTCTCCACCCCCACCCCCATAATAATAAACAGACCTTTTCTTAAGTAACCAGGAAAAGTGTGCAACAACTGTTTCATTCGACTTCTCAAAATTCTAAATCCTTCAAACAAATCAACACAAACGTACAGTGATTCAACACACGATCAGCTTGAACTAGTTGAAGCCAAGTCGGTCACTCACTGGACGACACACTGTGCTAACTGCAGATCATTCGTGGACAACAAAATACTCACCAGTCTGTGTTGCCAACATGATCTTGTGTTGGTGCCTCCACTTATACTCGTTCGTCGTCCGCTCTTCTGTTCGGTGCTGGCGGTTCAAACTGGTAAGATTTGACTCGTACGTACCGATTTGTGTCGTGTTCGCCATGTTCTACTTGCCCCAAATCAACGTCACAGGTTTTCCGGTAAACTTCGGCATGTTGTCGGCAATTTCCGTCAACGCAGATAAACGTGAATGTTCAACGAGTAATTCCGCTCTGTCGGTGGGCCGGATAGGCAAGCGTGTCTGTCAATAGTGATTTACCAGACATAACGTACAGTATCCTAAAAATCACTATATAGGGGGTGACCAGGGCTAAAGCTTATTTACGACCTTACGGTATTCATCTGTGGTGTGCTACCTCCTGGTTGCGTATCACCTTAAGAGGCGTGTGGCCTGCTTTGACTCGCCGGTTGTCTGCTTTTTTCCGATCTCACATTTTAAACCCGGCATACAGAAAGACAGTCGCAGGGAGAATGGCTTCAGCCTTGGGGAACTGACTGGGAAAGTTGCATTGATAACAGGTAGGTTCGTAAATCTAATACTTTACTATTAGACCGCTTGGTCATGACATAATATTCATCAAGATCGTACCATCACCACAACTTTTTGCCGTGGAACTGAATCATGTCGTCGCTGTTTGTCGTCATTCGACTTCAGCCCGGTTAGGGGCGTCTGCTCACGCTAGTCACACGTGCTATGTTCGGTAAGCTGACACCAGATGAGATCTCTGACTGATGTGAGTTAAGAATAGCACAGTCCGCCTTCACTGAGACTAGTTAAGTTTTAAAAGAAACAAGGCGAAAACAGGCGAGAATGTTACCTTTTGTTTCTCTTCCACAAAAGCATCGCAAGCACGCAAAAACACATGTCTGGAATAGAGGTAACCTCCCCTTCCCCCTCCCCCGGGAAGAAAAAAAAACGAAAAGAAAGAAAAAGCTTTGCTGTTATGATTTTATCTAAATGAGTGTTTTGCTGACAGAAGTTGTTTAACTTCTTTCTTTGGGAGGAAACCTTGTAGTGACCTCCAATTTGGTAAAGATAGAAAAAAAAATGAAGCCGGACTAACAGAACCAGTGGGGAAAAAACGTGAAATAAAGAAGATTGTCAATTGTCCCAACAGATATTTTGAAAGACGATAATAAGAAATTCAAGAAACAATGAGTTGTGATAGCTTAATTAGTCCTTACATTTATGGCAGTTATTCATTAAATAACTGATCTACATTTAAAGCACCAGAAATGAAGTTAAGTGTAAAAAAAAAAAAATCAGAGTAATAGCCTACTTAGGCCAATCTGTTGCCTATTTCCACATTCACCCGTGTGAGAGAAGATCATTTGTTGATGTGAAGAAGATAGCCAGTCAGAAAGCCCTCATCTATCCATAGATTAAATTCTGTTATTTATAGCCCTGGTAAATGTGCTTTTTTGTGTGTGCAAAGAGAAGATATACCTTGATGGAAAGAGGGAAAACTGTGGACATTATGGTACATGAAATTTACAATAAAGACTAAAAAAAAAAGGTTTAAATTCAGTTTCCTATGATTTTGATTTAATCATTGAAAATTCATGTAATCTTGAAAAATCTATCAACTAATTAAGGTAAGACTTAAACGCACTTACAAATACATAGTTAACCTGCCAGGGTCAATTGGGAGACAACACACTTTGAATATGATCAGATCCTTCATATTGATTCAAAGTGAATGCCAACATTTTTTTTATTGGCTTTGGGTGTAAAGAATTCTTATCCATGGTACATGCAGGGTAGAATTTTTTATTTTGTTTTCTGACCTGCCCGAAGGTTAGATGGTAGATGGTAGACAAAGGTTTGTACCTGCCCGCCCAGGCAGAGCGGCCTGCCTATCAGTCAGTGATAAAATTTGTAAATTTTTATTTAAAGTACTAACGACAGAGCAGAACACGCAATTTATCATGTCTGCTTGCCAGCAAGTAGCGAAAATGAGACATTCTGTGATACAAGGCATAATAATACAAGTGATACAAGGCATGAAGATAATCAGTTGATATGATGCAAGGGAATTCACAGTATGCCAACAGTTGGAGTTATGTTCTGTTTACTAAATCAAGATACAGAACAAATGAGTAGTGTGGAGAGGGAACTATGTACAGGCAAAGACTGCCTGTATCATTATGAGAATCACTTTGCCAGGGTTTAGACACCAAAGGGGATGGGATGGATGGAAAGTGCAGGTGGGGACAGAGAGCGGAAGGGTGTGTATGGTGTTTGTGGAGAGGGAGGGGGGGAGAAAAGGGTATGAAACAAAATTCCACTACGTAGGCATATGCTGGTTTTCACAGGTGAATTTTTGTTTTGAAATGGAAAAAGTGCCCAGTTCCATATATGGGGTTGGAGTGCTAACCAGAGTCATGAAACAACCATGCCAGTCAGCTGATGCTGTTCAAGTCCTGGCATGTAAATTGAACTTACCACCCGCACTGTTTCTCTGCCAATCCTCTCTCTCTCTCTCTCTCTTCCTCTCTCTCTCTCTCTCTCTCTCTCTCTCTCCTCTCCCTCTCTCTCCTCTCTCTCTCCTTCTCTCTCTCTCCTTCTTCTCTCTCCTCTTCTCTCCTCTCTCTCCCTCTCTCTTCTTCTCTCTCTCTCTCTCTCTCTCCCTCTACTGCCACTAGCAATGAAGGCTCGATAACTCCTCGTAAGCTTGCTGCACTCACGCTGTTTCAAATCTGGATCTGACCTCACATTGACTTCACCTCTCTTTTGTATGGTTCCTGGTGTATTTTTCAAAAATCTATCTTAGCTGCTTACCTCCACTGGACTTACTTGAACTGAGTAGCAAGAAAATGAATGGTAAGGTCTGGAGTAGGCACCAAGTTTTTGTTCATCTTGCTGGTGTATTGACCTGCGACATGACTGATCTGCCGTCACCGTGTTAGTCACGTCATTTCTGATGGATGTTTCTCAATTCTAACTCAATACGCATGTTCACCCATGAATCATGCTGAACTGTTTGCATGAAATGATGGATAGAATTATGCAGTTTAGTGGCTTAGTCAAGTTTTTTGTCGTCCGCCTGATTGGCTGTGGAATTTGTTTTTTTGTTTCGATGTAATTCCCGCACTTGCGCTGTGTATGTAAAGTTTGTCTGAACATGATGAAGTGTTTCAGCCTTTCACTCAATAGATTGGCACCATCGAATTTCACCTGTGACCAGAGAATGTAACTTATAGGTCATTTATATGCTGATTTGATTCAACATTTGATCTTGATAATTACATGTGACCTAGATGCTGAGGATTGTCATTGTTATTTCGTTTTAAATGGATGTAAAGAAGTATCCTACAACTGAAGCATGTGTACATTTGAAATGAGGAAAAACAACATTAACTTCACAGTCTTGGATTCTTAGTCTTCACAATGACCAAATGACTCATGCCTTATCAACACGCTGGCATCATGTACGGACAAAATGTATTACTTGATAAGTTTCTCTGCTTATCAGAACTATTGTGCACTGTACAGCAGTAACGCAAGATACCACATTCCACTGTAACATAATGTTGAGATAGTAACTTAGTGCGTGTTTAAACATGACCGCTCCTAACAAAGTACAGTCAGCATAAATTTATCGGCAACACAGTTTTCATAACGAATGACACAGCTCACAGTGGGCTATTGATTGTGATTACGTACCACGACATCACAGGGCACACCCACAGGTACCAAAAGAAAACCTAAACCTACTGCCCCATACCAGCCCTATCCCCATCCAGACTTTTGAAGATTCTATTGAAGACTGCAGCTCAGAAAGCAACCGTTTTGACCCTATCTCACCAGACCGATCCCAAAAGAAAACTTGAAATTTTGTCCTAAGTTTGCATCAACCCCTGATTCTAAAACTGATAAAATCCCAAATCATAAAGCGCAACTGAACCCCAAATCATTAAGAGAAAAAGATAAACTTAAATGCATAGTCATAAATTTTCAATCTCTTATCAAGAAAAAGGAAGAACTCAGTAATTTAGTCACCGAAAAAAACATTGATGTTGTAATTGGAACAGAAACTTGGCTAGAAACTGGAACATCCAGCAGTGAACTTCTAATGGAGGATTTTGATATTTATAGAAAGGACAGACTTGGAAAAAGAGGTGGGGGAGTCTTGATGCCATTAGAAGAACTTAGCCAGTGAGTTTTTATATCAAGGAAAAAATAGTGAAAGTTTATTTTGTAGGATTAAATTTTAAGAATAAGAGACCTGTCATTGTTGGATCAGTTTACAGACCTCCAGACTCAGATGAAAATGTATGTTCGTCTATCTGCAGAGACATTTCTAACATTGTTTGGCCAATAGGAAGGCAATATTATGGATTGGTGGAGACTTTAACTTACCAATATTGATTGGGGTGAAGATGCCATACTTGGTAATCAATACAGTAAAAATATTAATACTCAGTTTTTGATGCCACCAAAGACCTTGGATTAGTACAATCAGTTGAATCACCAACTCGTGGTAAGGCATTCCTGGATTTATTTTTTACCAATTGTCCAGGCGCTTTAGGCAATCGGAATTAATTGCAGGCCTGGGTGATCATGACATAGTTCTCTTAGAGAGCAACTTTCAACCCTTTCGAAGAAAACCACCTAAACGTACCATCAGACTCTGAACCAAGCAGATTTACCAAAATTGCGCAGGGATACTCATGATTTCAGTCGTCTTTTTTTGAGGTCCCATAGTGTTAAAGATAATGTCGGTGACCTTTGGAAGTGTATAAAAACTAATTTGGAATCTATTATGGATGACAACATACCTACTAAAATAACTTCAAGCAAGAACCACCAGCCATGGATTACTACAAAAACTAAACGTTTGTTGAGAAGGAAACATCGTTTTCTTTAAGAAATTGAAACTACATCCTAATTCAGAAAGATTACTGGTTAGGTATAAACAGATTAAGAGAAGGTGTCAGAGAGAATGTAGACTTGCTCACTCCAATTATGTTAATTCGATGATTTCGGAAGGTGATCATCAAAACAAGAAATTATGGTCTTACATAAGGAGTAAGAGACAGGACAACATTGGATTCCAGACCTGAGAAACAACCAGAATAACCTAATACAGACCCTGAAGGGAAAGCAAACTTATTAAACAAGCAGTTTTGTTCAGTTTTCTCAAATCCCAAACCTTTAATTAACGTTTGACTAAAGGATGATGATAAACTCCCTGAAATGCTAAACATCAAAGTAAACAAAGCAGGAGTATTTAAGTTACTGACCAATATCAATGAAAACAAAGCTACTGTCCCGATGGCGTTCCTGGCAAGCTCTTAAAATTATGTGCCAATGAATTGAGTGAGGTATACCAATTACTTTACCAAGCTTCACTGGACCAGGGAGTAATACCTGATGAGTGGCGAGATGCGAGCATTGTTCCCTTATTCCAAAAAGGTGACAAAACAAAAGCAAGAACTATAGACCTGTATCTCTTACATCCATATCAGCTAAACTACTTGAACACATAATATATAGTAGCATAATGGACCATCTTGACAAATATGACTTCTTAAATAACGCCCAGCATGGTTTTAGACAGCGAAGGAGTTGTGAGACTCAACTTATAACAACTCTCAATGATTTTAATAACTGTCTTAACAACAGACAGCAAATAGATGCAATTTTATTAGATTTTTCTAAAGCCTTTGATAAGGTTGACCATGAGGGCCTGCTGCTTAAATTAGAACACATTGGCATTGCGGTTCTTTGCTAAAATGGGCCAGATCATTCCTCGTTGGGAGAACGCAGAAAGTTGTTGTGGAAGGGTCGTCATCCCATTGTAAACAAGTCTTGTCAGTGTACCACAGGGAACTGTTCTGGGGCCCTTGTTTTTCTTAATTTATATAAATGACATAAGTAGAAATCTCTCTCCTGGAACTACTATAAGGCTTTTTGCAGATGACAGTTTAGTATATAGAACAATCAGAAGCAAGAATGATATACGCATTCTACAAGAAGATCTAAACGCTTTACAAGAGTGGGAAAGAACTTGGAAAATGGAATTTCATCCCCAAAAGTGCCAAGTGTTGCGTATATGTAACAAACGCTCGCCAATTAGATCAATTATTCTATCCATAATACTATTCTTAAAGAAACTAATGCTGCAAAATATTTAGGCGTGATTATAGATAGTCGTCTCAAATGGAAAGAACATTACAATTTAGTATGTAAGAAAGCAAATAACATCTTAGCTTTCTTATACAGGAATATCAATGACTGCCCCCAAAAGGTTAAAGACGACTGCTACAAAACACTGGTTAGACCAGTACTGGAATATGGTTGCTCAGTTTGGGATCCTTACCATCTAAAGGACATTGATAACCTTGAAAAGATTCAGAAGAGAGCAGCACGGTTCGTAACAGGGAACCACATCAGAGAAAAAGGGAATACTAGGAAGAACATGAGGAAATTAGAATGGAAACCCTTAGAAGAGAGAAGAGCTTTTATTAAACTTAACACCTTTTTCAAAGGCAGAGCTAAAGTAATTGATATTCCAATGGAACAACTAGTATTGAATAAAAGTAGCACCAGGAGTGGCGGTCAATGTTATACCATACCTGCATCAAATATTGACAGCCACTTACATTCTTTTTATCCCAGTTCTGTACGGCTGTGGAACTCACTGCCGGTGCCATCAAGATTGCCACAGGTGCAATCTCATTCAAAAAACAGGTTGATTTGACAGTTTTGAGATCTGCATATTGACGTTTTTCTATTTTTACTTCCCCAGATATTTTATTGAATATCGAGTGCGACCCCTTGTTGCCAAGTTTGCTCCAGGGGCCAACAGTCTGAGTCGCACTGTTTTATGTTATTTTATTCTACTTTTTAACATGCGCGCTGGTGACCTACTCGTTTTTGAGTGAACCAGTATTTTAGGAAGAAGAAGAAGAAGATCTTCAAGAATCTCCAGTTCAAGCAGTTCAGTAGAGTCCGATAATTTGATCTCTTTGAAGCAGTATGAATTCAGGTTTTTGAAAAAACTCCACCAGTCGGACAAAACTGGAGGCAGTGTCCGTCAAGCCCCGCACTCATACTGTACAAACTGCTGGGATCGAACTTATGCATCAACAGCTTATTGAACCGCTCACTGCATGGTGGGTGGGAATGAAAGAGAAAGGTTTGGGAGAAACCGATGGTGGCGTTTCATGTATACGCACCTCTCTCTCTCTCTTTGTCTCTTTGTGTGTGTGTGTGTGTCTGTCTGTCTGTCTGTCTGTCTTCTCTCTCTCTCTCTCTCCTCTCCTCTCTCTCTCTCTCTCTCTCTCTCTCTCTCTCTCTCTCTCTCTCTCTCTCTCTCTCTCTCTCTCTCTCTCTCTCTCTCTCTCTCTCACACACACACACACACACACACACACACACACACACACACACACACACACACACACACACACACACACACACACACACACACACACTTAACGTGGTGACAGCCCTGATGTGGCCCTTTGCGGTCGGCTGGGCTATAAGCAACATTATCTTATCTTACACACCCCCACACACACACACACACACACACACACACACACACACACACACACACACACACACACACACACACACACACACACACACACACACACACACACACAGCACACAATACCACACACCACACACACACAACACACACAATACACACACAAAACACCACCACCGGGTTTTTGAAATGGTTGCCTAAAAAAATTGTATTTACCACTGCGCCCCAAAAAATGAACATGCATCATTTTTAAGACTTTACGTCGATCTGCAACCTAAATGGTGTGAAAAACGCATGTGTAGCTCATTTGCTTAATTTTGAGCTTGACAACAGCTTCCAAAATTTGGCGACTTAAAATTGAATCGTTCACAACGATCTGACCTTTTGGCACCGAGAAACTAACGCAAATGGTCCTAAAAACATTGACTGGAATTTGAAAATAATGGCTATTTAAGTTTTGGTTTCATTACCACGGAATTTTTGTGGAACAAAATGATCGTGATGCAACCGATCGTGTACTCGCCTTGAGCTCAGAAACGAACATTCACAAAAAGTTTTTAAAATAGACCCTACTCCTCACAGAAAACAGATAAAGGAAAATTTTTTGTCAGCGCGATCTTTGCACTACTAATCCCTCCTCCATGATTTTGTCATAAATTGCCTTAAAATGCCTTTTTGTCAAGTTTTAGAATTGCCTTGAATCTTCGTGTAATGACTGGATGGTCACTTAAGAACATTGAAATTGTACTGTGATCTACACCCATGTTTTTTTTTGTCCAAAACAAAAGCAGATGTCAACTTGACAAAATCACATGCAATAACAGATTTCTTTATGGGTATCAATATTTTCCTTAATTTGATGCTAACGTGTTTCCATAGGCAACCAAATCAAGTCAGTTTTGTACCCACGTTGTATTGTGTCGGCATCGGTCAGATAAACAAATTTCAATTACATGAACAATTTTCTTGTATCTAATGTCACTCTGTTTTCAGATGCAATTATCAATTTTAAGATGGTGTTCACAAGCTTGGCAACACGTAATTTTATGCTTGGCTAAGTAACCATTGCAATGGAAAGAACGAGCATCTTTTTGTGTCAGATTTTGAACATTCATTTCGTGGAATTAAAGATGTCACGGGAATATTTGCTGGCACATTATGAACAAAAACTCGTTTATAACATAAGCTTCATGTTGTTTGCCTGTTTTAATGCTATAA
Source organism: Conus ventricosus (assembly GCA_018398815.1). Lineage (NCBI taxonomy): Eukaryota > Metazoa > Mollusca > Gastropoda > Neogastropoda > Conidae > Conus > Conus ventricosus. Next base: position 91,081 of record JAFLJL010017527.1, on the reverse strand, counting down.
AATGTTTATTATTGATTCTATGTATTTTGAAAAATGGCGGAAATTCAAATTTTTGTTTTTTTGGTACATATCATGAATCGTAGACGTCCTGACATACTATGGTTAAATCAAAATGAAAAAAAAAATTTTTTCCTCTCAGTATATGAATTTTATATCTGTTAAGTAACCATTGTAACGGAAAAAGTAAGTTTTCGACTGTGTGTGATTTTGAACATTCATTTGGTTGGAAATAAATCTTGTCATAGGAATATTAGCTGCACACATCATGAAAAGAAAAGCTCGGTTACGTCATGAACTTCATTTTCTTGCCTGTTTTTATGCTTGAAAATGTATTTCTATTGATTTGGATGGTATTGGAAAAAATGGCGGGAAATTCTATTTTGTGTTTTGTTCACCTTGTGATAGCAGACGTCTGAGAAACACTATGGTAATCATATGTGCCAAAAAGTAGTTTTTATTCTCAATATGAGACATTTTGATACCTGTTAAGTAACCGTTGTAATGGAAAAAAATACGCGCACATTGAATTGCATTGTTGATGACTTTGTTGAGCTGGGATATGAATTAATTTTGTTGATCCCATATCATGTGTGACACAAAGAAAAATGTGTAAACAGCACCGCTTCTTGTAGAAGCATCGGTGGTTTACTTGTTTGATGTTTTTTTTTCTTCAGCCATACGAAAACAAAACAATGAAACCAACAACAGTCACACTCACACTGCCTGACTGAAACCAATTTATTGTCAATTAACTCAAGGTTGTACTGACGAAACACACAAAGCACACACAAAGCCTAATCATTTAATGCATATTAATTTATTAGAGTTATATCATTGAGTGGCTAAAATATTTCTATCAGTTTAATCAAAATTTTACAGTCATTTTTATACCAACAAACATACAGAACGAACGGTAAATGACAATATTAAACGTCCTATCACCTCTTGATACTTAAGATAAGTAAGGCTAAAAATAAATATTTCTGGGATTTCGATCACGGCCAACACCAGTAATATGCATCTATGGGCTCAATGGGAAGACAAGACCACACGTATAGTCCACTTAATGGATTGCATTAGGAATGTTTCTCAAACTTTCCTGACCAACACTACAGGTTTCTGTAAATCCGAGCCTGAATGACGCCAGGCCATTGAATATTCGTCTCTCTTTCCATGCTCTACTTTTTCTCTTGTTCTTTCTTAATTCATTCTTTTGAGAAACATTTTTCCTTGGATTGTCTTTCCACCACTAGTCCCCCCCCCCCTCCCCCTCCCCCCACCCCCCGCCCGGCCCTTTTTCCTCATCCCCATCCCAATCCTTGCTACCAATCCCTTTCCTCTTGTGTTACACCTTTAAATCTTCCCTTCCTTTCAATCGACCACCCCCTTCATCCCTCCTCCCTCCCCTTCGTCTTTCTTTCTTTGCTCTCTTTGCCTTATGCTCTTTTCTGTCATTTTTTTTTTTTCTTCGCTCCCTGTATCTCCGGCCTCTAAATTCATTTTTCCTTGCTGTATGCTCCCCCTCCTCTCCCTCTCTTATTCCTCCTCCCCTTCTCTTTCTTGCTGTCTGTTCTCGTTTTCATGTTTCTCTCGATTTTGTCCTTTGATACCCCTCCTGCTCCTTACACTTTCCTCCAGCATCCTTCCTCCTCGGCCCCTCTCCCCTCCATTGCCCCCACCCCTCTCTTCTTCCACTTTTTCTGTCTTCTTCTTTTCGTCTCCTCCTCCATCTTCCCTTTATTTATCTATTTTTACTTCACTCTGCACCCCTACCTCTTGGCGTACCCCTCTCTCTCTCTCTTCTCTCTCTCCCTCTCTCTTCATCCTCCTCCTCTCTGTCTCTCTCTCTCTCTCTCTCTCTCTCTCTCTCTCTCTCTCTCTCTCTCTCTCTCTCTCTCTCTCTCTCTCTCTCTCTCCTCTCTCTTCTCTCTCTCTCTCTCTCTCTCTCTCTCTCTCTCTCTCGCTGTCGCTCCGTCGCCCCTCTCTCTCACCCTGCCCCCCTTCTCTCTCTCCCTCTGCTTTTCAGGAGAGTTAATAAGTGTACGTATGATATGCAATTATTGTTTAAATAAAAGGAGAACATGAACACTATGTCTACATTTAAAACCAGTCAAGCGCACACTTACATACCCATCCAGTCTGTCAGTGTCGTTCTGCTGAGCACGAAAATTACGGCGAAGTTTCAGTTTGCGTGCGTGCATTTGAGTATACGGGACATATGGCCAAAAATATGTCAGTCATCCGGTCAAGGTCATCAGAGATTTGCTACAATTTATTTTGATTTCTTCCTATGTATAGTTTGTATCATGCACAGAGAGTGCCGCCACAGTTAGAAGGAAAAACACAAACAGAAAACAAGCGTCAGTGTATCTTCATATGTTTAAACATATGTTTAAGCACAGTTTAGCAACGAAACAATGCCAATTTCTTACATTTACAAAGTTTGAGTGAAAAAGAATATTGCATAGTTTTGAATATCATCAATAACGAAGATTGCGCACATCAAGTGATTTTTTTTATGAGAGAGAGAGAGGAGAGAGAGAGAGAGAGGAGAGAGAGAGAGAGAGAGAGGAGAGAGAGAGAGAGAGAGAGAGAGAGAGAGAGAGAGAAGAGAGAGAAGAGAGGAGATGAGAGAGAGAGAGAGAGAGAGAGAGAGAGAGAGAGAGAGGGGGGGGGGGGCATCGGGGGTCTTCTTTTTTCAAAATATGAACACATTTGATACACAACAGCTTTCAGCACAGTTTCTATGTTGACTATATTCCTATGTCAGTAAAGACAAGTTTAAGTTAATAAAACCATGAATATCTCTTAACTACTATGTACACAGTGGAAGGTAGGCATTCGAGCCTGATTGACACCAGGCCATTGACATGGAACGAAGAGTACAGGCCTGTCACGTAGTCCTAAGACCATATCCCATCCTCTCCTAGAAGACGGACAACAAAACAGACCGAATACAGACTCGGGAAAATGGAATACGAATTAAATAGAAAAACTGAAAGAGAAAAGAAAAAGAAAAGCGGAACTTGATAAGACAAAAAAAAGAAAGAAAACTCAAAGAAAGACAACAATAAAAGAGAGAGAGAGAGAGAGAGAGAGAGGGAGGAGAGAGAGAGAGGAGAGAGAGAAGAGAGAGAGAGAGAGAGAGAGAGGAGAGAGAGAGAGAGAGAGAGAGAGAAGAGAGAGAGAGAGAGAGAGAGGAGAGAAACAGGATGACTTTGTATAGAACAAAAAGAAAAGAGACAATGTTGTTGCTGGACCAAGGCCCACATTATCGATGAAAAGAAAGTCACTACTGTGGTTTTATTTGTTGTTGGCGTTGTTGTTGTGAGAGCGGTACATGATGGTGTGTGTTTTTTAAAGCAACACCAATAGAGCGTTTTAGAGATGTCAGACCTTTTTTTTTTTTTTTTTTTTTTTTTTACTTTCTGCGTACGCAGGCTGATACTCCTGCGGATAGACAGGCAGTGGAGTTTTGTGTGTATGACCGTTTTTTTTTTTTTATCCCGCCATTAAGGCAGACATACTCTATCTTCGGGGAAGGTCAAACCTTTACATAACATGGATATTTTACTCCCTGTAACCTAACAACTTATTTGTTGAAAGTTTGCTGTAATATTTATAGACCTACAGCAACTGAAATTATACTTTTTTTCTTCTTCTTGATGCGTAACCCTGAGTAATGAGGATCAGCTACACATTTGGGAGCTGATCCTCTTCTCAGGTGCCGTGGGATCGGCTTCACTCGCTCGCCAAAAATTTCTACTTGCGCTAGAACGCGTAAGTCCGGTTTCATCATGACAAAATGCGCGGGAGCGGATACACGAGCCATTTGGAAACCACTTTGGGCCACCACGAGAAGCAGTATGAGGTAAGTAACGTTTGCTTGGTAATTTCCCTTACAACAAATAGAATAAAAATACCAACAACGAATTTAAGAAAACAAAGACAAATTCTTACAGCGATATTTATGCAAATCCAGGGAAACAACTAAAAAGTTTAAGGTCATCCTTACGGCCAGCTCATACTACTCACACATTCAAGCACCACGCAAAAGACATCACATACAAACGTTATACACAGAGAGGGGGAAGGGAGATGGGAGTAAAACCACTGACCACTATAGTTAATTCCAAAGTTCGAAACAGACAGAAGGGGCGGTGTGGTGGTGGTGGCTGGGTCAGTTTTCTATTATAATCTATTTCAAATGCTTTTCATTTCATCTTACGCACATTTTTTTTCATTTTCTTTTATAAATATTATTATTACTTCTTTTTTTTTTAATGAATTAAACGGCATTTCCTTCTCCCCCCTCACATGACAGTAGGCCTTAACATCAGGCTGGGGTTTAGGAAGAGGTTATAGGCCTTCAGCGCCTCATTTTTCCTAAAGATTATCAAACGTAGGCGGAAATGGCAGAACTATCAGGGTCAGTCTCCACCTTAAAGGCGGCCGTGGAGGAAATGCGACAGCAGAAACGGCTCAAACGGTAAAAAAAAAATTGTTGTGGCTTGAATTTTGTATCGGGGTGGTTTTGATGTCAGATTTCAAGTCCTCGTTTGGCTATTTATCCCGTCAGAAACCGTGTTTGGGCATCAACACGGTACTGGAAATTTATTGACCTAGATCTAATTGCTGGGACGACAGCTGTTTTTCTTCACCTGTTCAAAGTCGCAAACAGCCATTTCGCACCGGTAGCTTTAGGCGCCTAATCTATCAAGATGGCGACTGTGAGAATCATCGAACGTGGAGAGAAGTTTGACGAAAGCGGGATCAAAAACAAATGGAGGTGGGAGTGGACTTTAAAGTCCGTGAAAGTGAGGTCAGATCCCGATGAAATTCGAGCGGATCGGTCAACATATTCGAAAGGTTGACGTGCCAGCAGTGCAAGATGTGTACTGTGCACCACAGACATCGTCTACACTTTTCCGCGGGATCGTCGCACGAAAGAGCATCTTGTCACAAAGAGACACCGCGATCGCAGCTTTCCCCTGCAGACAAGGGAAGGGAAAGAATATTTCTGCAGCTTGGCTGTGCTTGTCGTAAGAGGCGACAGAACCAGCCCCTCTCAGATTGCTTAGTTCCACATTCCAACGTGAGTTTTGAATTTTGATAACTGTGTCTCCCACCAATAACCATTTTGTTTTGTCTTGATAACCTGTTGGTCTTTTTTATGCTCTTTCACATGAAATGTGTTGATTTAAATATCATTTTAGATTTAGATGTTTAAGACCTTTGTCTTGTCTTTGACAGTGGATTGAATATCTGTATGGATGTACCTTTCCTGCATTAAATCTTGCACTTTTTCTGTGCAATTTTTTTCCCAAAAAATAGGGCTCAGAATGAGCCAGAGTGCACAGATTTTGTTCTAGATTTTCAAAATTTTCTGGGGGGGCATGCCCCCAGACCCCCCTAGCGGGGGTGCCTGCTTCGCAGGCACGCCATTCGTGGCTTCGCCACTTCAAGAATTTTCCTCTGATTTTGGATAGACCATTTTAAGCCCTGACCGATATAGGCAATGTTACGAAAGTTACGATTTTTTTAAGGTCGACCGGTCTCGATTCAAAACGAGGTTCCTTGCCATACAAAAATGGTAACAAGTGTTTCAGAGACCAACAGACTTGCATGAAACTTTGCACATGCTTACAAGATCGAATTATGTAGATTTTTGTGAGACTATGTTATGCTTGTATAGACTGGGCCATTGTTGAAGTGAAGTCTTTTTTAACTCCCTGCCTGCAACAGCAGCAGAGGCTCCCTCCGTGGTATCATTCAAGAGGGAGCTGAACAAAATCCCAGCCTAGATCCCTATCCCAACTAGCCGAACGGTAAATGATGGGCAGGGTTGTGCCGGTCCATGTCATGACCTGGGGTCGCCACGATTAGGCCTACCGGGTAAGCCTCCCAGATTCTAATTAGGCTAGTGAGTCCCCCCCCCCCTTCACCCCCCCTTTTTTTCCCCTGCCGCAACACGCTGCCCGGAGCTGAACTCAGGGGTATGCGGTTGGGGTACTAAGGCGACTTTACAGCTCTTTAGCTATCTTTTCGTTGCCCCTAATTGTTTATTTTATCTTACGCCTCTGTGCACACAGGTCAATGATAGTCAACTATGACGGCTGACCTACAAATTTGAAGATTGAAAATACACTTCGACATGATTAAAATTCACTTCAGCCAGCTTGTAGAGCAGGTAAGACATCTTATTAGATTAAAATTCACTTCAGCCAGGTTGTAGTGCAGGTAAAACATCTTAGTACGTTCATACTAAAAATTTGTTTATTTTCCATAAGTACTTATGAACAGCCCCAGTGTGTGACCATACCGGTGGTTCCACGGCGCAAAAGCCTGGCACACAAATCGCGTTAGCCAAATCAGCATGCGAACCGAAAGATTCTGGCATCCTACTAAATGGCCCTAAGGCCAAAATATTTAGGAAGCCCGGTTATAGATGGGATGTATCATGGGATGTATCTGTCCGTCTACCGCAATCCTTCATGTGGGTGTGATAGCAAACTGCAGGATATAAACTGGGAAACAAGCCAGTCTGTTCTCTATATTGCATTTAAAAAATAACCAGATCATAGATTTTGATGGTATCACGCCAGTTAAAACAACATTAAAAACGGCAAGCACTACCTGCTCACATTATCTATCATGTGATGAGTTAGTTCTGGGCTGCTGTTGGCCAAGATATAAACATATCGCTGCTCGCCACTGTAAGCAGACGCTTCTACACATGACTTTTGCACATTTCGGCGGACATGATACACTCCGGTTGCCATAAAATCATCTTTTTTCCGGCATATTTTACCCTTTTCCCGATCAGTAGGCATTTTTATGTATCGGTAGCAAGATTGAAAAATCACACTCGACGAAAGCAATGTGCCAGGAAGAGTTACCGTTCTTGGTTGAAAACGTCTTAATTACCGCAAGGGACTAAAACGGGTCTTTTCTGGCGAACCAAAGAGGTGTATACAATGTTGGGCTGACGTGTCAAAGCGAAAATATGGCAGCTGTTTAACACCCTCACCCCCATCCCCCCACCCCGACCCCCTCATAATTTTTTCCTCAAAATCTATGAAAAATAAACAAAAACTGTTAACTGTATGTTAAATTTCAGACATTTTTCTATGAAAAACACATTATAATTCAGAAAGATAAAATGAGATTTTTGACTAAAATCCAGGTGGTACTGCTACCTACATTAAAAACAGCAAGCACTACCTGCTGACATTATCTATCATGTGATAAGTTAGTTCTGGGGTTGCTGTTGGCCAAGATATAAACATATGGCCTGTCTTCTGCTGAAAACTATTATTTGAAAATGAATTCAAGACTATTGCATCAAAATTAAATGAGATTGGAATTAATTGTACAAAATTGAAATAGGGTCACCAAATAGGAGGGAGAGAGGGGTAATGGAAATGGTTCACTTGCGTATATACTGTATTCTTTTTAGTTCGCCATTAGCCAGAAGACAATTCTTATCATCAGTCCTCCACCTCTAGCAGGAGTCTTGCGATAGTGCCTGTCTTTTGTTCTCTTCTGCTTCTCTTTGATTGCAGGTAAGCATGTTCTGTTCCCATCTTTTTTTTTCCCTTTGTCCGGGCTGTGTTTTATGCAATATCTTGTGAAATACTGCACAAAAACATTTCAAATTTGGTAGGCTTGTATATTACATAGAGCTGATGTGATCTGCCAAGTAGGTTGACCTTCATGAACTTGACCTTTGACTTTAAATGTGTAAATTTCTTGTCCGGGCTATAACTGTCAGATCTGTGCAGTTGCAGTCCCAAATCCTCACAGGTTAGTACATTAGCCTTAAATGATGATTTAATTTTGAAACTTTAGCTGGTGACAGATAAGATGATTAATTAGAACATAACTCTGCCTGCCTCAACGGCTTAATAGCCAAAATCAAAACCACCACACCTGTTTTTAATGTGAGGTATGTTTTGATTGTCTTTTTTATTGTCCCTTTTTATGTTAAGTTGGCCCATTAATAAAGAGAAGAAAAACAACCTCAATATGGTAAAAGACGAGTTGCTATGTCCATTCTCATCCGTTCCGGAAATGAACATGAGGTTGACTGTTTTCCTTTGTTGCATTTCAGCCCGTTTTAAGTAACAAATCGCAGACCATTTTTCACACAAGAAACACATCTTCAAAAGAAATGCCCTGAAAAATTATAGGTCCAATACTGGGCGCACCAAGATACTGAAACAGTTGCAAGATAATTAACACAAATGTATCAGAGCTTCGATTGTTGGTGCGCCTGCACCACTGGCGCATATTTTTTTTTAAAAGGGCGCATGTCTACATGTGATGGGCCCATTGGGTGCATGCCAAGTTTAACAGTGTTGCTACCAATAAACACTGTTACTATTGCACATGCTAATGGAAGGCAACAGTCCCATACTAAACAAAATGTAGTGTGTGTCTATTCCAAGAAATCTTCCTGTTTATTTTTTGTAAATGCAGAATTAACTGATTGCACATGAATGTTTCATTTTCAGTTTTCGGTTATCTCAGAGAGACAGCCCTGATGTGGCCCTCTGCGGTCGGCTGGGCTATAAGCAACATTATCTTATCTCTTATCTCAGAGAGAGAGAGAGGGGGGGGGGGGGCTGTGCATGTGCAATTGATGTGAAAGCTTTTACCATAGTATTGCCCCATCATTTTGAAAACTGACCTCTCATTTTCTGTAGTGAGGGTCATCTGACCAGTGAAATCTGAAAATCTGAAGCTCTGATGTATCACATAATCTTAAGAATGCATGTGTATGCATTTTTCTAAAAAATAGGTTTGACCATGAAACACAAGACTAAACTGAATATGAAATTTTTGTGCAGGAACATACCAGTGGCCGAGGTGATTCTGTGGATCTTGAATATGCAGAAGGTGAGTTTTGTTATTTGTAATTTTAAAGAATAATTACAGTAAAGGTTGAATATGAGCCACTATTAGATGGTTAGTTAGTAGGAACGTTGACTCCATATGCTTTTTGATCATTATCTAGCAAGCAACTTAAGCTTTCCAAGTTTTGGTAGAATACTGACTGAAAGCATTTGTCAGGGATCATATGCAAGTAATACTCAGAGTTTTCTGATGCATTATTGAAGAGTTAAAAATTAAATGCCTTTCTGAAGTGGTTGAAAATCAAAACCAGTTTTATAGAAGTTGTATGATCCTGGATGTAACCTTTCTGAGAACCACTCAACCACTCATCTGAATATTGTGTGTCAAAGTTTTCTTCAATAACCTCTCTCTCTCTCTCTCTCTCTCTCTCTCTCTCTCTCTCTCTCTCTCTCTCTCTCTCTCTCTCTCCTCTCTCTCTCTCTCTCTCTCTCTCTCTCTCTCTCTCTCTCTCCTCTCTCTCTCTCTCTCTCTCTCTCTCTCTCCTCTCCTCTCTCTCTCTCTCTCTCCTCTCTCTCTCTCTCCTCTCTCTCTCTCTCTCTCTCTCTCGCTCTCTCTCTTTTAATAGACTTTTTGTGTTTTTGTTCTTTCTATAAGGTCTATAAATATTACAGCAAACTTTCAACAAATAAGTTGTTAGGTTACAGGGAGTAAAATATCCATGTTATGTAAAGGTTTGACCTTCCCGAAGATAGAGTATGTCTGCCTTAATGGCGGGATAAAAAAAAAAAAACGGTCATCACACAAAACTCCACTGCCTGCTATCCGCAGGGTATACCGCGTCCGCAAAAGAAAAAAAAAAAAAAAAAAGGTCTGACTCTCTAAAACGCTCTATTGGGTTGCAACACCATCATGTAAAAAAAAGCCCAAAAAATAAAACCCAAGGTTT